>VYZR01086406.1:8595-37274 GCA_013400675.1 Oxylabes madagascariensis
TCCGGGCACCAGCGCCGGGAGCCCGCGGGGCCGGGTCCCGGGCGGAGCCCGTGGGAGCGGGCGGCTCCCCGCGGCTCCAGGGCGCTCCGGTGCCCGCCTGCCAACAGCGCGTGTTGCACGCCCGTAATGACCTCACGGTCCCACGGCACGTCGCAGAATCACCTCCAAAATGTTTTTCTGGCTACGGGTCTATGAAAGATGCCGTATTTACAGCGTACGCGAAGATGCGCCCGTGAAGTCGCTGTAGAAAACATTGTTGAATAACAAATGTAAAACATGCCAAATAACACGACACAAACAATGCTAAGTAACGTGTTTCAGAAACAGGTGACACTGAAGATTAAGGTTTATATTTGCATTCCAGCAATAATCTGAGTCTTGTATCTTTTTATTGCACCTGCACTGGAGCCTGCCACACCACATCAGTCAGCAGTGCACTCTGCGCCTCCCGATTTCTAGGGAAGTGAGGCACCGGCACAGGCAAAAAACAAAACAAAACAACCAAACTGGAAAGCATCAGGAGTAATGTTTCAGCCGCAGACGTATTTAAGCATATGTCATGACACCTTGTGTTACCTTCACTGTACACTACTGGGAGAGGGAGTTGAAATAATACACATCAGGGTCTGATATTTTATGGACCAAATGGAAGCTATCCAGAAAGCAAATCAATTAAAATCCATTACTTGCGCCCCACAAGGCATCTTATGTATTGTGAGAGTCAGTGTTATTTTACAAACTGTGCAGGTTTGATAGGAATTATATACAAATTATGACCGTTAAGTGCAAACTGTATACAATGGTTCTTGTTCTGTATTATTAATTACACATTAATCAATTGAGACGTGCTAACACCTGCATTCTGCTTCCAGCAGCAGCAGCTGAACTTCTGCACTTGAAAACAACCCAGAACTTTAATACTTAGCTTCAGGTTACTGAGTTAAAAGCTTGATACCAGTTAAGAAAGCTAAAGTGTTTGGAGCTTATATTTTTCATGACCCAACTCTAATTTTAATTAGTGTTCATACCCTGAATTTNACATCCCCTGCGGGCACAGGTGGAGCCCTGCGGACCCTCCGGCGGCAGAGGGACCGGCCCGGCCGGCCGGCCGGGGCCGCAGGCACAGCGGGGCTGGGCTGGGACCCAGCCGCCCAGAGGCGCGACCCGGGGAGGACCGTCCCTCGCCCACCCTGCGGCCCCGGGGTGCCCTTACCTTGTAGTGTCGGAAGCCGTGCAGCTGCCGGGCGCTGACATACCGCCACCGCCACATCGCCGCCCTGCGCCGCGCCGGCACGGAGGGATGGCAGCGATGGGAGGACGGCGGAGGGAGGCGGCGGGGCCGCGGCCGNGCACCGGCACAGGCAAAAAACAAAACAAAACAACCAAACTGGAAAGCATCAGGAGTAATGTTTCAGCCGCAGACGTATTTAAGCATATGGCATGACACCTTGTGTTACCTTCACTGTACACTACTGGGAGAGGGAGTTGAAATAATACACATCAGGGTCTGATATTTTATGGACCAAATGGAAGCTATCCAGAAAGCAAATCAATTAAAATCCATTACTTGCGCCCCACAAGGCATCTTATGTATTGTGAGAGTCAGTGTTATTTTACAAACTGTGCAGGTTTGATAGGAATTATATACAAATTATGACCGTTAAGTGCAAACTGTATACAATGGTTCTTGTTCTGTATTATTAATTACACATTAATCAATTGAGACGTGCTTACACCTGCATTGTGCTTCCAGCAGCAGCAGCTGAACTTCTGCACTTGAAAACAACCCAGAACTTTAATACTTAGCTTCAGGTTACTGAGTTAAAAGCTTGATACCAGTTAAGAAAGCTAAAGTGTTTGGAGCTTATATTTTTCATGACCCAACTCTAATTTTAATTAGTGTTCATACCCTGAATTTTTATTTGGGATCCCCTTCATTGTTATTATCATGTTTTTAAATTGTGTTATGCTATTGGATTAATTTACAGGGGTACATAAGAAAATATTCACAATCTGTACTGTATTCACTGCAGTTTTTTAGTGCAAGTAAGTTACTAAAACAGGCCAAAGCATTTTAGAATTATCACTTTCACTTCTCAACTCTAACCTTAGAAGCCTCAAACATGAAAGCAGAAATTTGTCTGATCAACTATTAGGGGTATGATAGACAGTAGTAGAAAAGGTTTTTGCTTTTCTGAAAGGTAGAAGGTGGGCAAAAAATAGTGTATTTTCTCTTTTCAGGTTCCTAGATTTGTGTCAAAAATACATAGATACAGAAGATACATAGATATAGCAGACAGAGAATACAAGGTTTATTTCCTGTTCTCTCAAAACTAATTTGGTAACAAATGAAACACACACAAAAAAAAATCCGACCCACCAATCCTCATACTCCACTAAACAGGGAATGTCAAAGACTGCTTACATGTAAAAATGCAGTTGCTTGAACTTGTGCTTCAGCCTGTTCTGTGTCTGCTAATGAGCACATCAAAGGAGGCAGCATAAGTTATACTAAAGAGCAGGAAACAGACCGGTGAATGAGTATGGAATATCACAGAGCAAGCTGTGACGCAAGTAACATGGGGTTTGAGAATACTGTGGAAGTTATACTGATGTGCTAGCTGTTGATTTAAGGAACTTCCTTGATTTAGGCATTGTGGTTCATACGAATGATTGGCCCTTAAGACCACACACACAGACTAGCCAAGCCCAGGTGCAACCCAAGCTCAAACCATGTGCTTTACTGCTACACCTGATGTTCTCACTGTCTCCATGTATTCCCATGTATATGTTTAGAACTTATTCTATGGTTACATTTTTCAGTCTGAGGTGATTTAGAGTTCTTTACTGGACAAGTGTTTGAGATGTGATCTAAGCTGTTTGTCCTCCATGCAGGACTTTGGGAAGAGCAGTGAAAGCAGCCTTAATGCTGCGGCACATTCCCTTGATTCTTTTCTGGAAGAGTAATAAGTTGTAACCTGAGTAAGGAGGAGCTCTAACTGGCACATGAGCATTATTACCTGATTCCATTCCATGAGCTTGAGTGTGGATGAGAGGAGCATTAAGACAGAAGGCCAGATCAGAGCATAGTTAGCTTCCACTATACAAAAAGCTCAAGTCTTTTCCCAACCGTGGCTGGAACATTTGCAACAGGTCAGTCTTTATTAAGAGAATGATCCAAACATGGCTTTCTGCAGCTCAGGGGAAATAATTCAAGGCCAGATTTGAATTCAGTAAAATCAGCAAGCAAATTTCCAGGTCTTCAGTGCTGTTTGTTAATTACACATAGTACTGAGAAGAAAACAATTATTTATTATTTTGAAAGAGTGGCTCTATTGTATCACTGGTACATGCAAGAAAAAGTTAAAAAGATAGCTGTTCTACAGATTCAAATGGTATTTTTTTTGAAAAACAGAAACCAAATGTGAAGACAAATTGTATTCTTTATCCAAATAGATGAGGGCTCAGGATGACCCAGAATAAACAACAAATAAATTATATATATACATAAACACACACATATATATAAATATAAAAATTAAATAATAAATAACCCAATAAATAATTGGGTTTCAGTCTTCTCTCTCTGTTATAAGTTATAATAATAAATTAATAATGATGGAGCTTCTTGGATAGGGAAGACTGCCTAGTATGGCAACTTCGACTTTTAATAATTTATGGTGTCTTGTTTATTCTCCACCTTAAAGCTGTGTGCTATGCAATAGCCTTTATCTAGAAGGCATCTAATAGCACATTCCTGCCTACTTCAAGAAGCGAAAAAAAGCAGAAAGAAAGCATGTAGACACCAAACCCAAAATGACCAATTGCCAAAGCAGTAGAAGAAGGGACAAATGTATTACCCTACCCACTTTTTGACATACTGTTCTCCCTTGGGCAAGGCGTTTTTCAGAAACAGTGTTTGTAAAGTCTTCAACACAAGGGTACACCCTGGTCATGATTAGGCTAAAGTAGTATTAGTACTAGACCTAAAAGAGGAAACTCAATATCCAGAGCTACTAAAATTTATAAAGTGCAGTGCTATTGGCCCCTCAGTAATTTTAAAATCTTTAATCTTGAATTAAATCAAGAGGGAAAACTTTCATGGGAGTAAACTGGTCTAATGATTGAAGTTTAAAATATGTCACTTTTTTCCAGCTCTGAATATGTGCCTGCCTTTTTTCTCACCAGCTAGAGCCAAAAGAGAGTACTTTTAGGATAGATGTTCAATTTCAGCTTGGAAAATATTATTTTATTTGCACTTACCTCATTAAACTACAGAGGCATCTCATAAAAAGTAGGCAAATATGTTTCCCAAATGTTACTGTCTGTCATAAAGTTATGTACTCATATTCCTTTTATAGCACTGACACAGAGAAATAGCAGAAGACAAAAATGTCAGCCACTGCAAGATGCCATGGGGAACACTTGGAGCTGGGATGCTGGGATGAGCTGGCTTAGGCTCAGTGTGCAGCCACTGTGCCAGTCGGCAGCCAGGACCCTCCAGAGGCTGGAGCCCCTCACGTCTTTATGACCCGAGGGTAATGGCTGCTAAAGAGAGGCTTCCTGGGTATGCTGATTAATTTAAACCCTTTTTTTTGCTTTTGATTCTTAAACGATCAGCTATTAATTTTTAATTTGTGTGAATGTTAGAACTTGACTCTTTGATTCACTGCAATCTGGCATCCCTTGAGGGGTTTGGGGGGAGGGGTCCCCATTTCTTCCACAGTTTACAGCTTGCCTCAGCATAGTGATGCACTATACTGTGAAACAGTACAAATCAATTTAAAGTGGAACTGACAATGTAGCTTGAGGATTAAAAAGATTTAAGTATTTCATGTATTTTAAGTATTTCATGTTGTTTCCTAAAAAAACCTTAGAAAGCCTGGAATGATCAAACTGCAACACAATCTGCATAAGAAAATGCTATTTTGGATCTAGACTGGTAGATTTTTTGATCTGTCTGGTAGCTAGCCTAGGCCTTTGGACCACCTCTTGCCTGACAAACTCATAAAAACCTATCTGACCATGGAAGACAGACTCTAAAATATTTGATGAGTTTTTCCTCGTCTACTTCATCCCAGTTCAGTGTCTGGGATACTTGTGACTTTTAAAACTTTCCCGAAGAAATGACTCAAACCAAAAACCTTTCTCTGTGTTCGAATTTGACATTGTCTGTACCAGACTTTGTACACTGGAAAGCTTTTAAAGCTCTAACTTAATGCTCTGTAAGAGGAAATGAATCCATAAACCCATATTAGAATGAAGGGCGGGCACATTCAATCAATATAAACAAGAGCTCCAAACTTCAGTAATTTAAGCTTCCTTATCTTTAACTCCTCTGTATGAAATACATTTTGTTTCTTTGAAAGAGCTCTTTCTACATGTGGATTAAGGAACATTGGTGCAATCAAGAGCACCACCAACAAATAAATGCCTTTTTTTCTGGATTTCACTAAAGAAATCAATTTTTATTGCTAACAGAAATTTTACAGTTTTCATAGAATTTTCATGCAACAAAAATACAAAAAGTACACGATTTCTTAATGTTCCCTGAGCAGCAGTCAATTTGATCTCAAGTGCAAATACAGTCAATCAGTATATCAGATAAACGAGTGGACTCAAACTATTATTTAAGCCTGTGAAAACACAGATATGTTTGTATATGTAGTTGAAAAACCAGTTCTTCAAAAAATAACCAATTGTGTTAATTATTACTTCCAAAATATAATGCACAGAAATTTTTAACAGACTTGAAGAATAATGTAGTGGTATTATGAAAGTTAAGCTTTTGTCAAGAAGCTTGACTTTTATTATTCTTTCTTCACATTATTTCTAGTAATGAAATGGAGACATTATTTTTTAAAAAGTTGCAGCTCTGTTTTAATTCCTAATATATAAGGTGGTTTTCTTACATGCTTCCTCTACTTCCATGTCATTTCAGTACTTGTTTGTGAAGAACATGAAAACAAATAAAAGGAATCTATAGATTGGGTCACCTTCTTGGGATACTGTACAAGCAAGTTTTCTCCCAAGTGTGAGCACCTTGGAATCCTTGGAAGGAGTTTATGTACAGAAAAAAAATACACTCATTAAAGCAGACCAGACTTTTGTGGTCCATTTCTCTGTAGTTTAGCTCTAACATAAGGTTATTTAGCTAAGTAGTGCAATAACATACTTTTTCAAAGAAAACTACCTTGACGATATATAATAGAAGTAATTTGTCAGTCTGCTAATTTAAGAAGAAATACTGCAAATTTTTGGAAGGATGAGAACTTAATGTTTTTAATTCTGTTTTGAACATAAAAATCAAAGGCAGTAGGGGTTTGCGTGATGATGTTTCTGTCTCTTCTGTTTGCAAAATCCACTTTAATTAGTGGCTGTTTTATAAAGGGAATGCCAGACAGGTATTTGCCATAGGGTGCTTTGGAAAAAATACAAACTGAACTATAGACGGATATATGTAATTAGGGTTCAACAATAAAAATGCAGTCATGCAGTACCTTCTATCAAAATGTAAGTACTTTCTAAATCCTAATTAAGCTATGAGATACAACAACTACCTTATTTTACAAAGTCTGTTTATTATTACTTGCGTTTAACAACAGCACTGACAGCCAAGGTGACCTTATCAAGAACATACAATGAGCAATATAAAAATAACCTATCTGTTCTTTTTCTGCCAATGTTTCCACTTGCACCAGTAAAACATTTGCAAAGGTGATCAGCCTTTTTTCCCTCTGTTAGCTGCAACTTACCATTTTACGGAAGAGAACATCTATGCAAAGCAGTTTCAATTCCAAGTCTACGTCTTGGCACTGATATTACCCTTTTGGCCAGTAAACTTATTGACTTACTTTTAGTTTAGGAAGTTAAAAAAAAATATTAATGGTGTAACAGCAAATGTATTTTTCATCAAGTGCCTTGTGTTTAGACATTACTTGCTTAGGTATCTAGCCAGTGTTTCCATCCCTGTGCTTTCTTTCCTTGTAGTGCTAAACATTCATTTGAGATTTACTTAAGTGAACCTGGGTATCACGAAGGATGCATGAGTGACCCTGGCTATCATGAAGTATGCAGAGGTGAAATGAAGGTTGAAAAACTTCTCCCAAGAAGAGGACAGAGCTCAGACGTCGCTCCCCACACCATCCCCTCAAAAATCAGCGCTGCCAACTCAGCCCGTGCCCTGGGCAGAGAACAGACGGCCCAGTTCGCGGCAGCCCCAGCTCCGCCTGGGCCCTCGGGGCAGCTCGGCAGGGAGGGCAGGAGGAACGCGGCGCCAGCAGCGGCGTTCTCCGCCGGGAAATCCCTGCCGGCTCCCGCGGAGCGACCCCATAGCGCGGATCTGCTACCCCGCCGCGATGCCACAGCGGGATCAGCTCCCGCGCTCGGATCCTACGGCGGGATCGGCTCCAGCGCTCGGATCCCCCGGCGGGATCAGCCCCTGCTCTCCGATCCCACGGCGGGATCGGCTCCCGCGCCCCCCGGGCAATCGGCCCGCCTCCGGCGCGCGCACCGCGCCCCCGCGCCCGGGGTCCCCGCCCTGCCCCTTACGTCACCCGGAGCCCGCCCAATCAGAAGCCTCGGCTCCGGCGGCGCCAAAGCTGCAAAGGGCGGGCGCGGGCCGGGGGTTCCCTCGGCCCCGCCCCCGGTGCTCCCCGCCACGTGACCGGGACGCGGCGCCGCGCCGGGGGCGATGCCCGGCGGGAAGGTACCGGCGGCGGCGGGACGGGAGGAGAAGGGGCTCGGCNTCCTAAAGAATTTTGTCTATACCAGTGTGCATGTTCAGCCACTTTTAAATAGAAGTACGTTTAAAATAAATTTTCATGTAAGAAAATGTCAGCAGCGAGCTAAAAATAACCTACTATACTTCACATAAATTCACCTGTGATATTGACACTCTATACGTTTTCTTCTGAAAGGTTTTAAGTTCTTGGCTAGTGAAAAAATGCACACTTAACTGAAACAAGATTTATCCAACTCTTGTTGCAGTGTGTTAACAGCCTGCGATAGTAGTAACTCCTTTTGCTGACAAAGATAATGTTCCTTGTTGCTTTACGAATGCAAACTTATACTGGTCAAGGGAAAATAGAGCAGTCCTCCGCACTTGCTGACTGTTAATTAAACTGATTAAAAACCCATGCCAACCTGAAATGTAACAAAAATGTGTGATGCTGTTATTATATCCTAAACATTTTGGATAGCTTAATTTTATGTAAGCTTTTCTAAAATACTTCTGCCTTAACTGCTTCCACAGATTGCAGATTTCTCTCTAACTACTTGTCAATAATTGTTAATACAAAGTATACTTCAATAGTATTCTTATTTTAGAGTGGGTTTTTTTTCAATGTAAGCATATAATGATTTATACTCTTGCTTAAAAAAGGGATGTGTAGGTTAAAAAATCCTGACATTCAAATGGTAATCTTATATATGTCAGTGTAAGTCACTGAGAATAGTCTTTCATTTAGTGTAGTAAAAATCTTGAGCACAAAGAAAGGTTTTGAAAGAGCGTTTTAAAAATTTTGGCCTCACACATCAGTAGCAATGGGAAAATTATTTTAAGATTTTAATTTGGTTTTAGTATTTCTTTACCATGAGAGTAGAAGGAGGTATGGTATGGCAGGTTATCATTGCTGTCATTGACTGTGATCATACATAGATTCTTTTCCTATGAATGATTACAACTTGATGAGGAGCCTTCTAGGGACCACGCATGTTCTTGTGAAGCATCTTTGGAAAATATGCATAGTGATTTTCATAGGAGTAGAAAAATAATCTCCACTGGAAAAAATACAAACTATGACTTTAAGTCTGCAACCTTTATTTGAATCCTTGCTTTAAAATGCAAGGATGTTTTCATATTAAATTAAACCTTTACTTTTTATCTAGGCACTAAAAACAGTAGTTACACTTTTAGGAACTCAGATCAGGAATACTTTCATTTTGCTGAAAATGAGGTGTCTGTTGTCAAATTCGGTTTTGCACTATCTTGAAATTGGACTTTAGAAGGCCCACATAAACTAAAGTGTTTTAGTTGGAGTACTTTCGCGTGAAACCGATGAGAACAAAGGTGAAAGATGAGGATGGCTGTTGATCAGTGTTTGATATTTGCGTACTTTTATGTGATTGCTCCCTTCAGGTTTTTTTAAAAACATGAAAAGTCTCTGGCAACTGGAGCTGTGATTTTCAATGCTTTTTCATTCTACTCTGTTCAGGAGGAATGTAACAGTTGTATTTGAATACTTCTGACTGATGTTTAAGTGACGTGACTAATTTTTGGATTTGAAAGCCAGTAGCAGGAGGAGTTCATGTAGTAAAATGTTTTATCACTAGTGTTCTCCTTCAGCTTATGTTGCTTTTTGTGTTAGGGAAGGTGATGTGTCAAAGAAATGCCACTTGCACATGAGGTAGATAACATATTGGGTCATGTGCTCCTGGGGGTTCTTCCCGTGGTTTTTGGAGTATCCCCAAAGAAGTGGGATTGTCTGGAGTGGAAAGGGCCTGTAGTGAGTAGCCTTTGAGCATATAGTCCCAGTGATTTTATATAGGGTGTTTCTGGGTAGGGAGTCCTGGGCATAAGTAAGCACACAGATTGGTTGAGTGGAGATGTTCTAGATAGGAACATCTATTTAAAAGTCAATTCCAACACCCCAGCCCCATACTTGCAGGAGTCTGTTGTGTAATCACTATGATTTTTCATGATTTTTTCAGAGTGTGCCTCCCTTTTCCTCACTCCTGCACCCGTGTTGGCTGACTTACCCCATTACTCCTTTAGTTATTTCCAGTGAGATAAAGGTAAGGTTGCTTGCCATGCCCTTTATGAGGAGGGCTTGGTCTTAATTCCTCTAATGCCAACTGAAGTAACTCAAATTTTTTTCACTCATATAGAAGGAACTGCTCCAGAGACAAAATGCAATGCTTTTGGGAACAGACTTCAAGGCAATTTCTGCAAGAGGTAGCCATCCTAGTCTTCCCCTTTTTAACTCAAAATTTTGGAGGTCACGTTTTGCCTTCTGACACCTTACACAGTTTACAAGGTTCTTTGTCTGACTCTGTTTTGCAATAAATCTTGATTTTGTGATGTATGGCATGTCTACATGCTCTAGCTCTTTTGAGCCTGATTCGATGATTTTTTTTTTTTAATTCTGGTACCTTGTTTCTAGACACTTCATTCAGTCCTTCAGTAAATTACACAAGTTATTTTTTGTGTGCCCGGTTTTTATTTCAAATTAAAAGCAAAAGATGATTAACCTTGTGACTCAAGATTAAAAGAACTCACAGTTGCTGCATTTCTTTGGGAACAGCACAGCCTTCAGATTAGCTTTATTCTAAATATTTATTTTTGAGAAATAAGTTTCTTAAAATGTTAGTTTCTCTGCTGCCTTGAAGCAGGCTGGAGCAGAAGCAAAGAGCCTTTAAAACTTGCCATTTCTGCATGCCAGCAGATGTATTCCTGTGACAGAAGTCCTTGGACACCACCCCTCTGTGCCAAGGTGGCTTTGCAGGGGAAGGGTGACAGTGCTGTCCCCAGCACTGGCACTGCTCCCACCGTGTCTGAAGGCAAAGAGCCAACAAGAGGCACTGCAGGCTGCTCTCAGCTCCTTGCACTTGCTCTGAGGCCCTCTCAGTGACTGTGGATTGAAGCTGTAGGCACAGTTTCTTGCATTCACATCAAATATTAATGTGGAGAGATTTAAACTGACAGGGAGTTTGGGATGGGGTAATTGGCTCTCAGGGTTTTTTTTAATTTTTAAGGTGATCAAGGATGTAATGGAAATGGTGGCAAGGTATTTGTATTAAAGGCATGAACTCAAAGCCACTGCTGTCAGAATCAACAATCATTAGTCCTTGTCTTTTGTTTCCTTCCAAGTGGGGTCTGCCAAAATTTGCAGTAGCTGAAGAATATCTCATATAAAGGGTGTATTTCTTTACTTTCTTGGTTTGGGACCTCGGAGACTATTTTCGGGTTTTCTCAGTGATTGTAGTGGCTATAAATTTCTGTGTGGTAGTAGCAGAAACTCAAATTTTCTGGAATCTGGGGAGCAGGATGCAAGGTGAAACAAAGAGCTAATTAGCCAGATCTGTCAGCAGTACTGATGGTTCTTCAGGTTGTAATTAAGCTGACATGGTGTCAAGCAGCTGCTGGAGTGGTCCCACTGACCCTTGTATCCTTTCTTCTGCTGCTGCACCAGCTGTGGATAACAAGTGGTTCTCCCCAAAGAAGTTTTCTGACTGTTTGGTTCATCGTTGCTGTGTCTGCACAGTCTGGCAAGTGCCAAGTGCTCGGGAAGAAGAAGGGGAAGAGGGGATTGCAGTTGTTTCTGGTTTGTCATGAAACCACCTGCTCTGAGACAGCTCTGTAGTGCTGCTCTGAAAACCTGAGCAGCCCTGCCTTCAGTCAGGCTATGGAAGTGCAGGATTAAATAAAACTCTTCTGCTGTTAAGTCGTTAATTGTGAAAAGTCTTTTTGCCTGTCACAGCCATGACTGTCTAGTACTCTGAATTTCAGTTGTTTAAAAGTCACTTCCAGTGCAACTTCACATTGCACTCTAAATAGAAGTGTAACCATCTAAGCATAAACTCAGCTGTTTGTTCTACTCAGTCTGCTTTTTTTAACCTTGTTGCCTGTAAGCATATCCTTTTTATATGCACCCTAACCTGTCTTACTTAGGGAGGGGGAGTTACTCATAGCCTTTATGCTGCTGATTTTTGTATGGTATTCCCTTCCCGAATCGTGGCAGTTGTGCAGCAATGGCCATGTCTCAGCTGCCACATTCTGCTGTTCATCCCCTGCCTCTTATGTCACACTGTTACGTTGTTCCATTGCACAGCACAGAGACATCGAGGTTTGCTGTCTGTCAGGAAATGTCATGATTTTAAGAATAACATGAATGAGAGTCTTAACAGAGAGTAACTCTCTAGTTCTGTGTTTATTAAGCTTCCTAACAATAGAAGTATATTACAAAGCCTATTTCATGCAAAACTTCGAGCATGCAAATGATGTGCATTTCTTTTTCACTTATTTGCAACCATTTCTGCTTTTAACTGACCATCAGAAGTGGTGTCCTGTAAACCTGCTTGCAAGCTCTGGTGCTGCTGTTGGCACAGATGTTCCTCAAAACTGGAGTGTTCCATTCAAGAAATAAACTTAGGTGAACTGTATTTGATACTGTAAGTCTTTATCTGCAAAATGTATCTTGCAAAATCTTCTAGAAGTTACAAAACCGGGCAGGTAAGTAAGACTCCCAGCGCTGACTAAGGTTAAAAACCATCAGAAGCACTTGCCAAGAGGACAGCCCAATGTAGAGGTTCCTGTCTGGGCGCTTTGAAAATTGAGGTTTGGGCCAGCATCTTCACTGGGAAGGAAGCAGTGTTTTAATTCTCTTTGTGTCGTAAAGTTAACCTGTCTTGTTAAACTACTGTAGTCTCCTTACCTGACATCGTGTCCTTACCAAAATGCTGTTGATTCTGGATTTATTACCATGTCAGATTCAAGATTGTACCTTTCATATATCTGTGGGGGTAGTTGTGGGACAGTTTGACTTTGGTGATAATGAGTAGGTGCTTTGAGGTGTAAATACCCCCGGCAGTTTTAGAAGAGGCTCTTAGCAGGGTCAGTTATCATCAGTGGAAACCGCAAAGTGCGTTTGTTTTGCTCTGTCTTCTTACCGTGCACAGCAGGACTATGTGACTGCTGGGGTGAAGTAGGATGCTGCTCACTATGCTTTTGGAAACTGCTTGTTTCATTCTCAAGAGGACTGAAAAAAACCCTATGGAAAACAAATGTGCATTGCCATTTACAAAATGGACAAAAAGAGCCAAATGCTTGTGCTCTCAGGCACATGGTGTGATTCTTGGGGCTGTGCAGGGCCAGGAGTTGGGCTTCTATTATGCTTGTGTGTCCCTGCCAACTCGGGATATTCTGTGATTCTACTTTTTGTTTTTTTGTTGCGCGCATGTTTGACGTGTATGTTACAGTCCTGATGGACCAGCCTGGCAGCAAATGTGTGTGCTGATTAACTTAATTTTCAAGTAATAATTATTTGTAGGTAGGAACTGTAGTTGCTTGAGAGAAGGCATATCAGAAGATGACAGACATACTCAGATGATGCAGTCAGTGTTTTCTAAGATAAGTTTGAGTAGCACGGTAGGATAAGATGTTTATCATGCTCAAGTTCAATTTCTATGTGTAAACTGGTGTTGAATCTGAGAGATAGCTTTGGATGTGATAACAGGCAATTCTCTCATCTTCAGCTATTTTCAGATGTTACAATCTCTTGCATGAAATTAGCACTGGATGCTAACCAGCATCCTGTTTCGTGACTTATCTAATAATCCAAATGACTTCCGGCATCCCATGTAAGGGGAAGGCAACGTTTTTGGTGAGGAAATGGTTGTGAGAATGAATGTAATTCTTACAGCTGAAAGAGTCTGGGGCAGGTTTTTTTTGGTTGATTGGTTTTTTTTTTTAATGGTGAACTGTATAGTGATACCTAGTGTGATCTCCTGCATAAACAAAATTAAATCAGATTAAATATGACTTTGAAGGCATAATTTAGTTAAAAGTGTATGTTAGTGAGCTGTTCCTGTGTAGCGTAATATTTGCTGCTTCACTGAGCAGCTATCAGGTACTATGAGTTGTAACTTAGACAACAGAAAGTGTACTTATCAAAAATTTAATTTACCCCTGACATTGGTGGTGGTGTTATTGTTTAGTTCTGCATAAAAGATGCTTGCAAATGCTTGAGACCCTTTTTCCTGAGCTTATTAAAAATTAGAATTTGTTTGTAAGCATTCAGAAAATACTAGGGGCAACCTAGATTAAGTAAATTTAACTTGAAATTGATTATGTCTACGCAGTGACTTTAATGGGTTTGTTTTTCCTTTCTCTAGCGGAAGAGACTTTGGAATGCAGAATGCACACCATTCCCAGATGAGACACCCCTGTGTCTGAAAAAGACAAATGTCAGGACATCAGTGTCTGCTACTTCGATTTCCAATGCGTGGCTGAGGTGTGGGGATGGTTTTCAGAGCACTTCAGTGCTGGAGGTAAAATGCTGCCTTAGTGGTGTAACAAAGAGATGCAAACTGACAGTGAATTTCCATGCTTGACTGAATAATAAGATGTTGCCTTTTTTTTTTGGTGTTGTTCCCAAACTAACAGCATATTGTTGCAACTGTCAAAAGAGACAAAAAATGGAAAGCACAGTTACGTAAGGACATTGTCTTAACTTGTTAGTGTAACTTGCTGAGCATAAGTTAATATGTTGTGTTCTAGATAGCTCTTATCACTTAGAAAATTTCAATAGTACACTGAAGAATGCAAAAATAATTTGACATTTGGGATGGAGCGCTACATTTCCTGAAAAATATGGAACAAAAATAATGTAGCTTGCATCTGAAGATTTTTTGCTAGACTTAAATAATGTGTTTGCAATAGTGAGTTAAGTGTAGAAAATCCTGCTTGATAAGCCAGCTCTGAATGAAGAGTATTTTGTGCTGACCCCAAGCTGCTTTTCTGTTTCTTCTTCTGGTACTGAACAGTCACAGTGTTGCTTATCTTGTGGGATATAGTAAAATCAGAGACAGGGCAACCAAGTAATTCGTTCTGTAACTTTTCAATAGGACACATGCCTTATCAAACATGTTGTTACTGCCCACTTTTGACATTCTAGTGCTGAAAATACTAAAATGGCTCCTGTTCTTCTCAAAGTCACTTGTGATTTCTGTTGTAGAGAAACTTTGTTTTTTCCAAGTCTATGAAAATTCAGATTTTATGTTACTGTTCTTGTGCTTTAATACCTCATTATATTACAGTCTTAGAAAAGATTTTAAAATTAATTTGAAATTGTTCTGCTGAGCTTTGGTGGGTGATTTCAAAATAGCTTTGAATACATTGATACATGATAAAATTATTTTTGATGTCTTAGTGATTAAATCTCTGTCTCTTTTTAATATAGTCCCAGAGGCCTTCTAATAAGAAATCCAGGATTAAGAAACGTCTTGGACCACTGCTAACATCTGCTGAAAGTGCATCTAGTATGTTTTGATTATGTCCTGTTAACAGTGTCAGAATATTGTTACTTTATTTTTTCCTGTATTGGGATAGAAGTTGGCTCAAAATACTGGTTACTTTTTTCTTCTGTTACTGTAATTAGAAGCTAATTTTGATAAAACACACCGTCTCTTGCTGTTGTGGTAGAGCTCATCTATTCACCCACAGTGGCAGAAATTTATTCTGCAAAGCTGCAGGCACTCAGCTATTGCTTTTGAAAAGGTAAAAGAAGCATCACTAATGCTGTATATGGCGTGTATTATAACAAGGATGGGATATTTAAATCCTTCACATTTTTATTAGGAGGGAATGAAAAATAGCCCTTAGCTGTATAGAGTGAAAGTGAAATTATTCTGTCTTCTCCTAGACAGATAACAGGCATGAGAGAACACATATTTTGTAAATATGAGCAATAGATAGAAAAACAGAGTTTTGTCAGCCTCCTGCTTTTATAGTCTTCTGTATGCCCCCGAGTTGCTTAATATTGTCATTAAAAAAAGAACTCTAGGCAGAATAAAGATGAGGAGGACTTATTGACTCTTTCTAGTTCTTTCCATTTTTTTGAGCCTGGAGGAAAGGAAAGAAAGAGGGGGTGTTATTTTTCAGTCTGTATTTCTGCTTGCTCCAGCAGCAGTGCTGCTTCTGTTGGATGTAAGTAGGTGACCTACTGGGCACCTTTTTTTACCTTTTGGGCTTCTAGCTTTTCTAGATTTCTGGGAAGAACCTCTGTATTGCAGGAGGAGATGTGATTGTGTTTTTCTCTTCTGGGCCCTTCTGCCTAATTCCAAACTCCTAATAATTGTCTAAATTCCCATTTACTTATAACGTTTTAGTAGCAGTCGGAAGTGGAAAATTCTGCCTTCCTAGTTCTGTATGCTCCGTGCTAAGCATGAATCCTTTTCTCCTTGCTTTTATGATTAAAAATTATGCAGAAAGGTATTTTGAATTAAAATGTCTTAAAAAAACACACCAGCTTTTCTTTGCAACACCTGAGAAGTTATTTTTTTTCCTCTCAGGAAGAAACTGAAGAGTAATCGCTACTGATGGAATACTTTTATTGCTTTGTTACTCGTTGGAGAAAGTCAGAGAGCTCCCAAACCCAGAATTCTAAGGACAGTCTTTCTTTAAACCACTCAGCATTTTACAAGGCTACATGCGGGGGAGTGGAGGAGTGTTGGGACTGTGTGTAGGGGGTACTAAATGTCAGACAGTCATGGCTTGTCCTCACACTTGTGAAGGACACAGTGGTAGCCTCATTGTATAAAATGAAGTGTTAGCATTTATTGTGGAGAACTAAACTGAAAATATTGCATGTAGGAATAAGAAATACAGGTGAGTTCACGCTTCAGTATTAATCTATGATGGCTAGTAACAGAATTTATAATTTTGTCCATTAACAATAATACAGTTTAATTTTTAGTACTTTTAAGTTTAACAAAACTACATTTCTGTAACAATCTAACACTTTGCAATATTTTTTCATAGGAGCTGCTGCTGCTGAAAGTGCTAAGGAAGCTGAGAACATAACATGGACCTCTAGTGGCAGTGATTTTTCAGATGATGAAAATAAAACATTGATTCCAA
Source organism: Oxylabes madagascariensis (assembly GCA_013400675.1). Lineage (NCBI taxonomy): Eukaryota > Metazoa > Chordata > Aves > Passeriformes > Timaliidae > Oxylabes > Oxylabes madagascariensis. Next base: position 25,235 of record VYZR01086406.1, read on the forward strand.
GGTTGCAGAGCAAAAAAAATGATGCTTCCAAAACAGAGGAATCGCCAAGCAGACATGATTTATTGTTAGAGAACAGAAGTAGTGAAGGTAAGTTCAAGTGCAAGATTTAACAAGAAACCTTCTGTCAATTTCAGGTGCTGTAATGAAAATATTCTTGAGGTCATTCTGACAAAATGACAGGATCCATTCCTATTTTGGTTAGATCAGTTGGAGGGGTTTTTTTCCATAAATTTCATCTGGGTATACAGTAAGCTCTTAGTATAAATTATGTACAAAATCTTTAAACTTTGGAGTAAAGGAGCACAGTTGTCTCCATCTACTGACTAGATACGGCAGACTTTGCAGCTGTAGGTAGCACCATCTTCTGTGCCATGCATTTTCATTTTGGAACACAGTCTTCCTTGCTTCCCCTGTTAGCTGCACTATGTGCACAGCCATGGCTTTAGTTCTTAGAAATTCCTTTCTAATTCATGGACCAGGAAATGACAGAGGCGAGAGAAATTGATTAAAAAGTGTAGCTAAAGACAGAAAAATCTTTGCTTGTGTGCTCTATTATAAAAATATTGATTGGGATAATGTATCAGTTGCATTAGATCTTGTCAGGAAGTCTTTACAATGTAAAAATAAGTTAGACTAACTTTGTAATACTTCAGCTAGATCTGAAATATTACAGTTAGACTGGATCCTGGAAGTCTGGCAAAGCATTCAAACACTGTTATGAGCTGAGCAAATAGGTTGACTGATTGATGACTTTTTGTTTTGTGTGTGACACTGGTTAAATATGCTCCTTAGGTTTAAAACAAAAATGCAAATTTTTCCTCCTTTCATCCATATTTTTACAATCTATATCACATTGCCATTGACATATCTGATGGTTATCTTTTGTAATTCCTAGTAATTTTCTTTTTGAAAAGGAAGGACTGTTCACTTTCTAAACTGTAATCTGTTGCTAAGCAGGAATTTTTCTAACCTGCCATTAATATCATTTGCTAGTCCCCTGCAAGTATATCATGCAGGCTTTAATCTTCCTTTTTTTTTTTTTTTAAGAGACAATACCCAGACATATTTTTATGCTTGTAAGATAGCAAAATTTGGTTTCTCTGTGTAATTGAAGAAACCCTGATATGTTATGTATCTGCTTGAAGGTTACAGAGAAAATACAATAATTGTCATGTTTTTCTTCTAAACCCAGAAATATTTTGCAAGCAGTGGGAAGTAAAAGAACCGTAATATCTATGTTTTTTGAAGTAACCACCATATACACAAATTTAGCATTGTACCCAGTGTACCTGTGTGTGTGTGCATATAGAGGTATAGCTGTAGGTGTGGTGACAGTAGGGATAAAGTATTTTTAAAGAGATGTTCCCTTTCATGTGAAGTTCATTTTGAGTGCACTACTTCAGTGTGACAAGATAAAACAGATTGCCTCATATTTCATCAAGGAATTTATACCGTTGTCACAAGTTGCACGCAGCTTGTCACACAGCTTCAAGAGAAACCTCTTTGTGCTACCTGGTTGCTGATGCCTGTGTTTAAAATTTCTGATGAAGCTTCCTCATAGTTAGAAACAGAAATGCATTTGTGTGTGTAAAAGGAAGCAGCACTAGAGCTGTGTGTTTGTCTGGGTGACTTCAGAGTTTGAAAGGTCAATGAAGAATCTAGTAATTTAGATTACAGTAGCACTGCCAAGTACAGAAGGTCCTGCCACAGTTCCATGGATATGTACAGATGCCTGGAGCATGGTGCAGGTGCCTTCTTTCTCTGCTGCCTCTGCCCTGTACATGACTCTTCCAGTGTTAGAAATACGACATTTACAAAAGCAAAAACAACAACTCCCCAAAAAGCTTTCATCCCTTCTCCTTTGAACATGCTCATTTATGCAAAATACATTGAAATTATCTCTCTCGGTTCCTTGTGTCATTTGGACCTAAAGGATTGTGAGGGTGTTACTGCAGCTCAGGTTTACATGCCCTTCAGTCAATCCTTGGAGTTACAAATGGACTTTTGGAGTTGCATTAAATACCACATGGTCCTGAGGATGGTGGGGAAAAAATTCTGCATTTCTATCTGCATCTCTTTGTTTATTGCCATTGCATTGTGGGTTTGTTTGGGGCTTTTTTATTTGTTGGGTTTTTGCCTCCATCTTTTCTTATTCCTGTTTCTATTAATTTGTCCTCAACAATTCTCTCTTTGATGTGCTTAGAGATTTGATTTGCAGACCTGTATGTTTAGGTATGGTGTTCTAGGAGGTGACCATTTCAACTAGCTTTTTCGTTCGTCTGTGAGGGTTACCACTAATAGCAGATATTAGTTAATGTTGTTTAAGGCATTTGCTCAGAACAGTTAATTTCCACATGAACAAGTACATGTGGAAAATCCCATGCAGCTGAGCAAAAAAGCCCCCTAACTAAACTATGGAAAAATTAATAATAGCTAAACTAAAAAGAGCACCCTACCTACCTGTGCAGTTAAATGTACCGCCTCTTTGCAGACTGTACTTGGGAATCTTTTTTTTTTTTATGTATGTAATTTTTATCCTTCCTCACAGAACATTTTCGGCTAGTAGGATTTAACTTTTATGAGACACAAAATACTTGAACATAGGTAAAAAAGTAATGTTGCAATTCTTTCCCCAAGTTCAGGATAGCTGCAGTATTACTCTGACTTTGTGATTATAGTAGATGGTGATTAAGAAAAACTTTTTACCAATATTCTATTTTAGATGACTTGAAGCTCATTGACTGGGAGAAGGATACTGATTCCACTGACCAGTGCGATGGGTCAGAAAAAGAGGACAGCTCACTAGAGATATCAGACTCGGACTCTTGCACAAATACTAACTCTCTGCCTGTCAAAGAGGAGAATGAGCTTTGTAAGGTGAGAAACTGCTCCAAGTTTAAGAAAAAAAGCTGCTGCTATAATTATAGAATGTATTCATATTTGTTTGCGTTTGAATTGGGGCAGTGTGAGGATTTTGCTTACCTTATCTTTTCAGAAGGAATTCTGTACCATAAAAATTTCAAGGCGTTTTCTTTGACTGTCAAACCTCAAAACCAAGCAGTGCCTCTCACACAGAGCTTGGTAGTGTGGTCACAGGATGACTGAGTGGGAAGGCACCTCTGAAGAGTGCCTAGTCAAACCCCTCTACACACATCTGGACAGCTGAAGCTGGCTGTTCAGGGCTGTGTCAGGTTGTGTTTTGAATATTTTCAAGAGCAGAGACTCCACAACGTCTCTGGGCAATATGTGCCAGTGCTTGGTCACCCTTGCAGTAAAGCTTGTTCTTATTTTGAAATTGAATTTCTTGTATTTCAATGTGTGTGTGAAAAGTCATCAGGTGGGTGGGTTTCTCGCCAGAGATGATCATCTGGACTCTCTATAGTCCCTGGCTGCTTGTGACACGTTGGTGACCAATTTTTCTGTGTTGTGGTGGGTGAGAGACCATTTCCTATTTCTCTTTAGTACTTTGAGACTGTGACTATCTAAAAATCCAAGTATTGGGGATAGAGCATGATGAGGTAAAGGACTACATGCAGGACTCCTGTTTCAGTGAGGAGGATTGCAGAGCTCCAGAAAGGGAAAGCAGTCAGAGCTGAATCTGACTGGCTAAGATATGGTAGCTACTTGGTTTTTTTTACTGCAGAAAACGTGAATTTATTTCTAAAGAAGCATTCTGTGTCAACTATAGATCTTTATTTAGTATCTTACAGTGAACTGAGCTGTGTGAAAAGGCTTGAGATGCGATGGTACCCTAGGCCAAAGTAACATTTGAAATGTTACCGCATTGGGCTGCGCAGGGTCACTGTCCCTGGAGGTGTTCAAGCAAAGACTGGACGTGGCACTTTAGTGCCGTGGTCTAGTTGACGTGGTGGTGGTGTTTGTTCGGAGGTTGGGTTGGATGGTCTCGGAGGTCTTTTCCCACCCAACTGACTCTGTGATCCTGTGATTTTCCCTCTCCCTGTGCTGGGGGCTGGTGCCGCACAGGGAGCCCCGCGCCGGCAGCGCTCCCCGGAATGTGGCGGGGAGGCCCCGGCCGGGGCAGAGCGGAGGGGCCGGGCCGTGAGCCCCGGAGGAGCAGCCGGGGGAAGGGGCAGCGCTGGCCTGGAGCCGGGAGACATCGGCCGGAGGAGGGGCGGCTGTGGGAGCAGCCGGGGATCCGAGCTGGAGCAGCCCGGCAGAGGGCACCGCAGGCCCGGGAACCTGGGCCGGCGGGGACCGTGCGGAGGGCTGTCAGCGAAGTGCATTAAAGCCTCATTGAAACTCGATTATGTATCGATTCTATATTAAAATGCTCGCGAGTGAGTGCGACAGGGAGTCCTGCTCACAGAGAGGGAGAGCAGCCTCCAGTTTCCCAGGAATCAGCCCCGTGGCAGGTGCTGCTGCCTTGCTGGGGCCGGAGGGTGGGACGGGGGCTCTGTCCATGGCCCCTCACCGCGAGAAGGACATTGAGGGGCTGGAGCGAGTCCGGGGAAGGGCGGCGGAGCTGGGGAGGGGTCTGGAGCACAAGTGTGATGAGGAGCGGCTGAGGGAGCTGGGCGTGTTTAGCCCAGAGAAAGGAGGCTCAGGGGAGACCTCGCCACTCTCTGCAGCTTCCTGAAAGGAGGCTGCAGCCAGGTGCGGTCTGACTCTTCTCCCAGGCAACAAGCAAAGGGACAAAAAAAATTAGTCTCAAGCTGTGCCAGGACAGGCTCAGGTTGGACATCAGGAAGAATTTAGTCATAGAAAGAGTGATCAGACATTGAAAGGGGCAGCCCAGGAAGGTGGTAGAGTCACCATCCCTCAAGGTATTGAAGGAAAAACTGGATGTGGCACTTAGTGCCGTGGTCTAGTTGAACGTGGTGTTTGGTCATACGTTGGACTCAATGATCTTGGAGTCTTTTCCAACGTAATTATTCTGTGATTCTGTGAAACAGCGTGTCTGGCTGTGGCAACATATGTGACCTGGCGCTTGTCAGGCTCCTGTGGGTGTCAGTCGCACTCTAGCATCCGTAGCTCAGAGTTCAGCAGGGGTTAGTCAAGTGTTTTCAATTTTTGAAGAACTTATTTTATATAGCCTATGTCCCAGGCTGCAGCATCAGAAGAGGCTGCGTGGTCTGCATAAAGCTGTGAAAATAGAATTGAGATTTATGCAAGTGGTAAAAGTTGTCCTGTTTTTATTACACCAGCATGACTTATCCCAGTGTACATGGAAAGTTGGATAAATGACACGTTCATATTAGTAAATGATGCTCGTGAGAGCTGGGATGCAACCATACTGTAATAAAAAGTTTTTAAATCTAACCAGAATAGTTATGCTAGTACAAAAGATGTGGATACTTTGGGTAACTGAGGTTGTCCCTACAGATTTCCTCTTCCCGCCATCCCAGCTGGAGTGCCACACTGTGGGAATTTTGCTGGGTGGTCACCCTCAGCAGAAAACTTTCTTCTGGGAATTCAGTCTATGCAGGAGGGTAAATCCCCCGTGATTGCTCTGCCTGCTGCAGTCTTTGTTTTGCTTTATTTGGGATATGCTATTTTCCAAGGAAAAAACTGCTAGAAAAAAACTGCAGGCAAGCTGAGAGATTTCCAAAAGAAAATAGAAAAGTACTATTCGCTATAGGAGGTCATTTGCTGTATGAGGATTCTTTAAAAAAGCCTGTTAATTTGTGGCCTGGTTCATGGTGAGGGAAGGGAAAAAGCCAAATGTTGATATATCATCATTTTTGTGGTATTTACTAAATATCTAGAATCTAATGGAGTGTGTGGGTAATCAAAAGACCATGAAATTTATTTTATGCCACTTCAAAATATGCCAAATACCAAGAGGTTCTGGAGGTTTAGGATTACTGCCAAAATATCTTTATGGTAGTATTTACTCTTGGTAGGAGTGTATTATGTTTCTAGTGGGAAATCTCTTCCCGCCCTCCCTTATGTACTAATATATCTAATTTAAAATTTACTTCTATTCGGTGATATTTAACTGCATAGAAAAGCTTCACATATTGTTTTGGTTGGAAGATAAGATTCCCACTTATCTGTAGCCTGTAAAGTTGCAGTCACGACTCAGTTTATGTTCCAAGTCCCTGGGCTGTGTCTTTCCTATCAACTCTCCACTTCTGATGTGTAAAGCTGCTTGATAGAGGATAATGAGGAAGGCAAGTTGAAGCTGGCCTTGTGATAGCAGCTAATTTTTGTCTTCAGTTCAGAATTTTTGAAGGAAGCATGTGCAAGATATGACAGGACCATGCTTTACTTTCCTTTAGCTATTTTTAGGGGATGAGAGAGTTGTTTTATGTTAGATTTCATTTGACCTATAAGTGGTTGAATTTTTGCTTAAGATAGTGCAGGACAAAGACCTGACAAGGTGATCCCAGAAGGTTCTATTCTTACAGTTCTTTGACTTCCAGTTACCAGTGGTGGATACCTAGGGGAACTTTTTTTTTGGAGAACATGATACTACAGTAAAGATTAACCATTAATGTTCTTTTTTCAGCATACATGTTTTCCAAAAGAGCACCATGTAATCACTTCAAAATTGAAAAACTCCTTATTTTTATGCACTGGTAGTGACTACTTTTTGCCAAACTTGTGTAGAGACTTTTTGTCTCATGACCTGAAGTTCCATATTTAGTAAGAACTGCTTATCTATGACTTATTTTAAACTTATAAATATTTAAATGCTAGGAATTAAATGAAAATGTGTGCTCCTATAGGTAAATTCTTCTCTCCTTTCATATTACATCTGAAATTGGGAACTTTCTCTGGCCCTATACTCTGAGTGGCATCATCTTCCCCACTTGAGCCCTTCTTCAAAACACTTAATCTCTTAAAGTAGGCCAGCATTTGTACGGAGCATATAATTTTGGTATCTTACGAGAGTATGGTCTTTTCTTTGTGCCCTCTCTGGTAAATCCACTTTTTCAGTTTCTGATGGTTAGCCAGATTTGCTTGCTTTATATGGGGAGCCAGTGAGGTTTATCCCAGAATGGTGTGAGGAATTAGTCTTATGTATTTGCTATATAGCATGAATAAAGCTTAACTGGTTACAGCAGATCCTCTTTATTGGACAGCACACTAGTAAGTGCAGTAGACACTTGCCTGCTGATCTTAACTTCTGGTTTGGGTGAAAATTCATCAAAAAACCACATGGTTAAGAGCTTGTTCCATTTGAATCTTAGAACCATAGAATAGTTTGGCTTGGAAGGAAAATTAAAGATCATCCAGTTCCAAACACCTGACATGGGCATCACCTTTCACTACACCAGGTTGCTCAAAGCTCCATCCAACCTGGTCTTGAACACTTCCAGAGGTGTGTTCCATCCACAACTTCTCTAGGCAACTTTTTCCAGTGTCTCACCACCCTCACAGTAAAGACTTCTTCCCTAATATCTAATCTAAAGGTGCCCTGATTCAATTTAAAGTCATTCCCCCTTGCCCTATTGCTACAAGACCTTGTAAGAAGTCCCTATGCAGCTCTCTCATAGGCACCTGGTAGGGACTGGAATACATAGAGAGTGCTAATATCCCCAAACTATTATAGTGAATGAAGACAGACAACTGAAAAAGAGATTTGCCATGTGTTATGTGTTTCAAAGCTCTTTAGTAAATCCCTACCACATTCTCAGCTCTTTATTGTGCTGCAGTCTGTGCCCTGACAGTGGGTGATCAGATGTGATACTGAATAATGTGCAACAATTATTTTAATGTCGTGCAAAAGGTTTATTTTGGGGTTTTCCATGAGTGAAGAGCACATTATTTTAGAAGTCCTTCCTGCATAGATATATGTAGGTCTGTGTCTTTTACCTGAGGCCTTCCGATCTTTCACATTAAAGTTCATTCAGTTGTTTAGTTTGTGGATTTATTACTGTCTTAACCTGGTTCTTAAACAAAGCCCTCAAAACAAATTCTGATCTTTTGTGGCATAACATTGAGGGGGATTCAATATACTTCATGGAACTCTGAAGAGGTCACTTAAAAGATGAGCAGGCCAAGATTTGCTGTTATTTCTGGACTTGCTTCTGTGTCCTGGCTTTCTTGATCCATTATAATGGTAATTATAACTAACATTGGCTTGGTAATTAGAATTGAGTCTAGAACTATTGTTGTGTAACAGAATTTAAAACAGGTTATCTCAAGGTAGGAAATCATTATTATGGCAAATGGAATTTGTGTCATCCTGTCAGACAGATGACTTAACATGGATAAAGAGTGATGATATGACCATGTTATTGCAAACATTTACTTTTGTCAGTTTGTTACTGTGGGTATTTTTTTTTTTTTTTATGTTCAATATATACAAAATACCCACAAGCTCACAATTATTTCTAAATGTGTACTCTATAGAATAATTCAGATTGGAAACAATTTCAAGATTTCTCCAGTTCAACCTGCACAAAACAGTCTCAGAAGCAAGGTCAGACAAGGTTGCTTAAAGATTTATCTAGTTGGATCCTGGAAAACTTGAAGGATGATGACAGCATAACTGGTCTGGGCAGCATCCTTCTCCCTTCTCTGTCTCTCTCCTCCTTGTCTTTCCAAAAACAGGAACCTTGCTTTTCTGGGTAGAACTGGGCTCTTCAGCTAGGCCTTTTAGGCAAGACCTACAGGTCAGCAGATTGCAAGTCAGTAGTGGTACAGAAACAGGCACCTTTTGCATTCATGCCTGCAAGGTGAAACGATTTATACCTGAATGACAAGATAAAATTGAACCTGTCCACCAGCTGCTTCCTGGCTGCAGGGATGTCTCTACATCTTCTGATACAGGAATCAAGCCTTGAAGCTTTTTTCCTTAGTCACAGACAATATTTCCCCTCTCAACTTTCTGTTTCCATGATTTGGTCAGATTATCAGAATAGGAAACAGGATGTTTCTGGGTGCGCTGTAGCTATTTGTGTTATAACTAGCTATTTTTTCAGTCTGTAATTAAACAATGACCACATAAAGTATAAAACAGTACTGATGGCACTAGTTCAGCTAATACCTAAGTGGCTCAGATATTCCTTCCTTGGATGATTAAATTATTTTGGGACTATTTTTCTTCATAATCTTGGACACAGGGGTTCAAATGTCAGTGTGGCTGAATTGGCTCATGATCCTCCTCAAGGACACAGTTATATGAGTGTCTTGATACACATTATGTGTACTTTTGGTGGTGAAAAAATGCCTGAAGTCCGTGATGCCCATTTTGAAGGAAGCATCTTTGATCAGTTTTCATACATACAGGTGCTTTTGTAGCTGATCCACAGTGTCACTGAGGTAGCTGAGCTGCTTTGTGCCTAGTTTGTGAAATTTCTGAATGACTTATTAACTAAGTTTAGCAGAGACTTCTGTGTGCCACCTTCTGGATGTATGAAATGTGATGGATCACAGCACCTATGATAGTGACATAAACAGACTTTAGGCCTTGCTGCCTTGAGCTGTCATTCCCAGAGTGTATTTTTATGTTGTTTGAAGCACCAGGCTGTTTGTGAATGCTACTCCAACCCCTCTGCTTTGTTTAACTTAAGGCTTCAGCTGAGCCCCGTATTCTTTCTTACAGAGCTCTGGAGAGCGCAGCTGACAGTGTTGCTATCTTGGCATCCAGGTATTGAATGCCACTCTCTATGGGATCTTCCCATGTTCTCCCCAAGTCTGCCTGGTGCTTTAAACAAGATTCAAGAGGCCTGTGTTAGCTTTCCTGCAGCTGCATGCTGCACAAGGCATCTGCATTTCCTCAGGTCTGGCACCTCTCTGGGGCATGGCTCTTGACAGCACCACAGAGGATCTTCAGGGGAGAAGCAAAGCAGTATATGTTTGCCCTGTCAGGGCCCTGACCTCCAGCTAAAGAGATGAAGCAAAGAAAGAGGGTCTCCTCTGTCTCCTGTTGGTAGCTTGCCTGGTGCTGCACGCAGAAGAGGCTACAGGGACAAACGGAGCATGCTCTCCTTTGAAAGGAGAGAGAGGTTAAAGCCAGAGGAATTAACGACGTTAATAGGAAGTTAAAGGCTTTTGTCTTGCTGATTTACTCACCTCTGACGAGGCTTTCTGTTGTTTGCTATTATGGATACTTTGCTAATAGTTTTGTACTCTGCAAAGAGTCGTGAGCAGTGAGAAAGCTACTGAGTTTTGATTTGTCTGACTTTGTCTTCCAAACTGTCTCAGGAGTCTTCAGGATAATTTGGAGGAGAGATTGATTTGAATTTGTTGGAAATTCTTTTTGAAGAAATGGTGGAAAACAATTTCAGTGGGATACACAGGACCAGTATGAATAATTTCTCTTTCTTATAAATGTGCTTTCTAAATATTGTAGTTCTGGAAGGAGACCTGAACAGAGTAGATTGGCTAATGGCTTGAATTCTCTAAAGGCCTTTGGTTAGTCTTTCTTGTGGGTTTTCACAGTGCTTTAAAAATAATTTCATGATCTTTTAGTGGTTGGTTTTGTCACCCATTTTGTTAGTTCATAGTGTCAGGAGAGGGACCTAATTTATTGGGGAAAGTGAAATTCTCTTTTACTACCAAGGATATTTGTTGCAACCAGTTGTGGAAAAAAAAGCATTGCATGTCATTTCAAGGTTCCTAGTGCAGTTGCAACTTCCATCTTTTCACAAATGAATCTTACTGATGTTGAGGTTTGTGGCAGCACTATAAGAAAGGCATGCATATTTCTGTCTCAAAAAAAAAAAAAAAGGCATGTGTAATACTGCCTATAAAATGTCTTTTAAGTGAAAATAAGACACCTAAATGTCCAAGGTCATCCAACTCCTGGTAGAACAAGTAAAGCATGAAGTGTACCAAAATTATCCAACTATCCTTGTATTTAGGCTTCGTCTTCTAATAAGTTCCTTGCCAATTTTCACCACAACAGAAAAGTTCCTTTTGTAGTAAGGGTTAGTGTATAGCAGCTCTTTATTCAATCAACTGCACTGTGAAGATCTATAAGTAAATTTAGAGTATCTTAGAAAACACTGGAAGACCAAAGTTTACAAAGAACTCTAAACTAACCTCAGGGTTGTTAAAAACCCCTGAGGTTTTTCCAGTGTGTACCTTTTTAATGGATGACACTCCTGTGTATCTCTCTTTAATGGGTGAAGCTCCCTCCATATCTATATATGGAAGAAGGCAGTTATGTGGGGTCTTGTTTTGTAGTGATTTTGGGTTTTTTGATGGTAAAGTATGGGGAACATGACTTTCGTTCCTGGCTCTCACTGCAGTGTGTCAGATAGGTAAGAGAGGAATAAAGGGGAGAAGAACAAATGGTATAAAACTGCGAATACGTATAAAAGAAATTGAGAAATTTGGAGGTATGAAATATTGTTGAGTGAGGTGTTGACTTCCTTGGGAACAATAAGAAGGGACTGGGATGGTGTGAAAATATAGTATCTCTCTCATATCCAGTTTGTCAGGGTCTGTGTCATGTTCTGTGATAAGCAGTTTCTATACAAATGTCTGAATCATCTGTAGATGACAATTCATATTTACAGTTCTTTTGTTATCAGAACACTTATGTTCCAGACTGACAACCCTGGTGACTGATTAACCCTTTCTGTGGAGATGGTCTCTAACTCCATAGCTGTAATATGTTAAAGTATGTTAAAGAAGATTTTGCCTGCTCTGTAGGAATCTGTTAGCACATTCTTGTGTATAGACTAGCTGCTCCATCCCTTTTTATCCCCTTTAGGATAACATTATTTGACTTCAGACAAGGGCAACAGCCTTGACTACCTGCTGGTTTTATCTTTGTCCTCAATCTCTCTGGAAATATGCTATGAAATTGTTACTTCATATGATATCTTTCCCACTACTCACGACTTCAGCTGAGCTTTGTTATTCCTACTTCCTGGACACATGGAGAAGCTGTTGCATATGGCTGTTGATTCACTGCTCAGTCCCACCACAGTGGCATTCTTTTTGACTCAGTCCCAGTTGTTGTCCTCCCACTCTGTCTCCTCAGCACAGTCACTATTTCATTCTCTTGTCCCCATTCACCTTCACCTGGCCATTGTTTGGTGTCAGTTCACTGGTTCTGTCTTGCCTAATACAACATTTTAGTCCTATGCCACGAAGTTTTCTCATCTGGTTGCAA
>VYZR01086414.1:0-11444 GCA_013400675.1 Oxylabes madagascariensis
TCACACTTCAAGCACAAATGTGTGTATATACAAATAGTTGATGTCCTGGATTTAGTCCCAATTATCCATTTTTGGGCATAAGTATACACACATTTTGTGCAAGCAAGAAATTGAAAAGGAGCTGCTGGAGATGATAGAAAAAGGAAACATTAAACAGAAGAGAAATTCACTGTGAACTGTTGCAATATGTTTTCTGGAAAGAATGCTGCAAATATTCTCACTGTCAGCTGCTGACATTGTAACTAGCTGCAGTGAAGTGGAGGGCAAAATCCCCATTAACTTTAGTAAGTTCCAGGTCATGTCCAGATGTGTTACAGCTCAGTACATGCAAAGAAGGATGTCATGTCTTAGTAGTTTAGGTGCACTTCTAGAACCACACAAGGAAGTCCACATGACTGTAGTTCTTATCATAATTGGCTCAAAATTATTATCTTAGTTTTGTTAATCAGTCACACATTCTACACCATGTCTTGAATTGTATTTCTCCTCAGAACAGTGCTCAGACAATGTTTTGCCTTGGAAGTGTAACTACACTTTTTCAATGAATGTGTTTACAAACCCTGTTTTTTAAAGATTCAGGTCTATTGCTTTCAGCCATTCAGCAGGATTCAACTCAGTACAATACAAATCCAACAACTTAGAAACTCTTAAGTTTCCTTTTTACTCTTCAGTTCAATGACACCAACAAGCTTTGAATATGTGTTTCAAATAGAATCTTTGTACCATTCTATCAGTGTCCATAAGGCATGCTCGAAGGCTGCTTTTATTCCAGGGCTGGCTTACAGTCAAAACTGTCTTTTCAGGCTCGACTGCTCTTTGGACTGATTGTGCTGATTCAGATTACCTTGCTTGTTGTTTTCCGACACCTCCAAAAGCCAGCACTCAAAGGTATGAACTAATGTTTACCTGTGGTTTTTAGTAGATCTGTTTTCCCCTGAACTTTTTACTGTTGACCTGTGTGCTAACAATATGTAAGTAATTGTGCTGTTAATCACCATATGCATTTTACATCTGCTGCTGTGGGGTTTGATTGGTTTCTCAGAAGCTGCTGTTTTGCTTTTAAGGGAACTTGGAAAACCTCCAATACATCAAATAAAGTAAACTAGAAACTTGAGCAGGTATCTTTGTTTAAACAAAAATTAAGTTGATTGAAGTCCAAGGTTTCATTTTAATTTTTTCACTGAAGGATCCAATATGTAGGGAAAGGAATGTTTTGTTTTGTATTAGTTCTGTATATCTGCTTGTTTCACTACAGTTGTCACTGAATTCTCTCTCGCCTGAGTGGAGAAACAGATTTCCTTCTGCAAAGACAGTATTTGTTAACTTTTGCAAAGAACATGAACAGGATTGGGTCTTTCTCAAAATAACATTAAGGCCATTTCTGTCACAACTTGGTACTTTGTCATAGATTTAGTAAGTGAAAATTCTTACTATTAAGCTCATGGCGTTTATCCATTAAACAGTCATTTAAACCACACCTTACTAATGAGATTTTTCTGGAAGCCACCTCCCTTCCTATTCATGTCAGTGTTGTCCCTTCCTTTACACTCCTAATCATGTAGCATCCTGAGGTAACTACAGCAACTGCTTACATAGAAAAGGATCAGATTTTCAGTTGCCTTTATGGAACTCAACAGCTAAATATTAAAAAAAAACTGACTCTGTGGTCAGCTAGGTCCATGTGGACCATGACAAATGTTTGAAAAATTAGTGAACAAATCTGTTAGAGTTGTTGATTTCCAAAGGTGAAGCTTGCCCTCTGGGGGTTAAATCTTTGTGAGAAGGCCACACAATAGGTGTAAGTCTATGAGCTAACTTTTTAGGAAGGCTCTCTTGATCTTGTGAATTGTCTGCTTCAGTTAGAGAGCTAATACTGCTTTTTTCTGCTAATACCACACGCTTGTCAGAATAACGTTATTTTAATGCCTAGCCTTAATTTTCAGTTGCTATCAAATCTCACTAAAGTAGATTTAATCAAAGGAAATCCAATTAATCTAGTCCATGCTGACCTGCCTTTCTGGGTTTGCAGAGTTACTGTTTTGATTCTCTTACTTTTCATTTAATACATACTTTCTCCATGTTTTTCATTCTAGCTAACTTCATTTTCTGGGTATAGAATGGTCGTTCAGTATTATTTACAGACAGTAAGTGTATTCCTTTAGAATGGCAGGTTCCTCTGCTGTTTTTAATATAGATTGTTGTATTTATTGGTTCTTTACTTTCAGTTATCACAGTAAGAGTAATGCATTCCTCTGCATTTTTCTGTAGACATACCAAATATTTTTATTTTCCTTATTTAAAAGAATGAGTAAATAATGTGCAGATTTGTTTCAGAAAGACCAGTATTATACATACATATATATCTGGGGAGGTATTGCAGACTGAATTAAGTGTATTTTTCTTAAATGTTGTCTCTGTTTAGAAAAGCCAGGATTACTTACTCTGACTTCATATTCTCTTCATGTCTTCAGTAAAACAAACACCTTCTATTACTCAATTCTGGTTCTGAATTTATACACCATTCTGGGTAAGTAGCCTTGAGTACTGCCGGACATAAATTAGTATTTGAAATTACACATTAGATCCTGATGAAAATTAAGAATTCTAACATCTTGGAGAATGGGGAAAATCTCCTTAAGTTACAAAATCTATGTGGAACCTTAAAAGTTAATGTCCCAAGAGACTAAAAGGTTTATTTGTAAGAGCCTAACTTAGATTTAATTTAGATTAAATTACTTTGAAAGCAAAGTGAGTATTTTTAAATTTAGTTTCATTTTCACTTATTTTTTGACTGTTAGCATCAGAGCTAACAATCTGAGCTTATTCTCCTCTGATAACATGTTACTGAAATAGATATTTTCTTGTTAGTCAGTGCAGTGTGCATAACACAGAGCAGCCTGCCTATTTTAATTTCTGTGCTGAGCCAGGCTGGAATTGTTTGTGATCACATTTTTCATATATGTTACTTTAATTCTGGGAAAAAGCTACCCTTTGAAAGGACCCACCTTTTTGCCTCTCTCATGAGGAAGATATATGTGGTGTTGAAAATTGTCACAGATATGAAACTAATTCAAAAAATATTTTTATTGCATGCCACCACCCCCTGTCATACTGTGGTATTTTCACACCAGACTGCTGTTTGCTGAATGTGAAAACATGAGGTTTATTACTATGGACAAGCAGTGAGGAAGTCTCAGGGTACAAAGGGCCATGTGGGAAAGGGTTGTGTCTATGTTGTGTTTCCTGAAGGTGATGTTTGGTTTCCTCTCTTGCAGGACCATGGTTTGTAGGTGAACTGATAGATGGCCAGATGGGGGCCTGTTTTTCCTTTGGGGTGTTTGTTGGTGGTGCCTTCTTACAGGGCAGTATGACATTTGTGGTTGGGATTTTACAGGTGAGTATTTATAAAATAAAGGCTAAAAATCAGCGCTTTTTTCCTCTTTTTTTTTTTTTTCTTTTCCTTTTTTTTTTTTTTATAGTTTTATAAAGAAAGGAATCTTGGAAGTAGAGAGATTAGTGACCATGCCTGACTACAAGAGGTCTTTCTTACCTTTCTGCAGATTTAAAGGGTGGAAAGGAAGGATGTTGTGCATTATTTTCACAAACCTCTCTTTCTCTCTAATAAAATGATGTTGCTTTGGACTCCCTAGATATCTGGATTAGAGGCTGTCTCTACAGATTTACAATTCTAAATTTTCTATAAATTTTCTGGTTTTGCCCTTGGCTCACACGCAGTGATTAAGCAAAAAAACTGAGTTGCCAGGGCAGCCTTTGGAGCCTTAATAACCCTTCAGATCAGTAGATGTCACTCTCTAAGCACACGAGTCCAGTTTTCCCAGGAGTGGTTTCCCCATTAATCTGAAACAAGGTGTCATTCCTTGGCGTTTAAGATAGAGGACCAAACGAGCATTGCTTGCTTCTTCACGGTGTCTCCCTTGTACCAGTGTGACACTGCAGTGGGCTGGGTCAGAGTTAAGCTGACATACAGACCATCTGTTTTTGCCATGCTAATTTTTTGCTAAGTCCAGCTCCCTGAATCAGTTCCAGGAAAGTCAGATGCATGTTACTGCAAAGGAATGGGCAGGAATGCTTGGCCTGGGACTCAGGCACAGGCAGTCGCAGCTTTATCAGCTGCAGAGTTGTGGAGGTGCATCCTGAGATTCCATCTCTGGGAATTGTACTCAGCCCTTAGAATGGGACAGCTTTGTCTGTGCATGTGTTTTTAAGCCTTCACAGATGTTACCCAGAACCCTTGGCTTGCTCATTGTCTTGTTTTCCTTTGCTCCTCCTTTCAGATGATGTTTTTCAACCTGCCATTGATGGCCTATCTGTGCTGGTGCCTGTTGATGCGATGCCAGGGCCACAGCTTCCGTTCCCACATCCATCACGTCCGACGCCTCGATGCTGTGCTTGTTCACCTGGCAATGGCCCTGCTCCTGGCCTGGCAGGTCTATTCCTGCTATTTCCTGCAGCGAACATACGGCACCTTGGCGTTCCTCCTCTCCCCCATGAGAACATGGCTGGTGGCACTGACCACAGCTCTCATTTATAAAACCTGGACACTGAAATCATCAGAGCTCAGAACTTACATAACAGAGATAAAAAACTGTCAAAGCTCCTGAAGTACAATATAAGTCCTCCAAGCTCTGTCTTAAAAACTGTCAAGGTACAGCCTTATCATTTTGTGATGCTGGAATTCCATACACCCCAACCATTAGGTGGTAAGACCCAAAGCTGCACCTGCACTGCTACATAACTGTATTAAATAGTAAGTGTACAATTTGTTATACACACTTTCCTTGTATTATACAACATACTGTGTAATACACATCATATAATACAGTTATGCGTTATACATCAATACAGTAAACTGTGTAATAATCTCATCAATGAAGTTTTTTAGTGATACAGAGATAGATATGTCCATATGGCTCACAAATGGAAATGTTTGCCTATTACTACTGTGAATAGAAAAATACTTTTAATTAATTAAATTCTTAATTTTTATAATGCTGCAAAAAATAAGCATAGAGCTTGATGAGCTTCTGGATTTGTGCTTAATTTGATTTTTATTTCAGGGCAGACATGTGATCTTACAAGACTAGACCAGATGTCTTTATGAAGCAATAGTGACTGCAAAGGCACTGTAGTGGCCTTCACAGTCAGAGTCCTATGCCTATACATGTTTTCAGTTCATAATGCTGTATACAAGCAGATTATAGGCTGTAAGGTGTGTATATGTATTTGTGTTCATGTTTACCTGAGCTGTGGCCCGTAGCTCTTGCCCTGGGAGTGCTGGTTAACTAACAAGCTTGCTCTCTGGAAGGAGTTTCATTTTCCACTACTGAGGCTGCCAGTCCTCCCAGCCATGACTAGTGAAAGAACAGTGAATTATCACTGGTGCTGGGGTTTTCAGCTTCTAAACAAAGAATGGAAACAATGTCCTCAGGATGAGCGAGGCTGAAGAAATAATATGGTCTGATGCCTCTAAAGCCTGTCATTTCTGTTTTTCTGGGTCTCAGCTGTGTTTCTGGGTCTCAGCCAAATGCACCAAAGAGTGACCTAAGAAAACGCATTTCTTTGTTTTCGTTTTTTTCAAAGTCCAAAAATGATAGAACAGTTAGTTACATTAATGAAGAATGCAGTGATCCAGAGCCAAGAAAGCTGAGGTGCCTTGATCTGTAAAGAATACTGCATTGCTTCGCAAAAGACCTGCTGTGAGTGGAACATTTAAAATACTTCAGGTAATTTTACAGTAACTTATTTATGGCCCCTCAAAAAAAAAACAGGGCTAATTTATTTATGGTCCCTTTGGAAAAAAACAACAGTGACTGTAGTAGAACACATAGGAAAATAAAGTGGAAGAAAATATTGACTACGACAAGGATTTTTTTTCTAACAGGTGACAGTTTTCCTATTCCTTCATTTCTGTTCTTCAATGATATAGGAAAATAGTAATGTAATACTAATAATAATGTAATGTCTTCAATGTAATAGGAAAAAGAGAGAAAGAGCACCCATTTACATGAGTTAAATACACTGTTAATAAAATAAACAATGTCATTTGTTGCTACAGAAGTTTGTTCTGCGAAGCTGTTTAAAAATCAGAGATGGCACAAAATTTATTTGTGAGATACAATACCAAAAAATTGATAATAAAATGACATTTCAGAATTAAATTACTTTTATGTGATTAGAGAGAATGAGAAGTGGCAATAAAATACTTTGTATCTTTTGACTTGTTCCCATTGTTAAATATCATGTTACCAAGTACTTTTACCCTTAGGCTGGCCTCTCCAATAGTCTGCACTGCACACGACTTTAACCCACTGATTGATTAAGCCCCCACACTGAGCATTCATGCGTGGCTTATGTGGAGGCTGAAATTTACTTTTTTATTAAGAAGAAAGAGGAACGAAAGTGCACTTACCAATCTGGAAAATTCTGGGGGTCCAGGAGAGCTGACAAACAACCACCTTTGGCTTCCCAAATACCTCTCTGGGGCGTTGCAGCACCTCGGCGCTGGAGAGGATTCAGTGGGGTCCCTGATCAAGGGGTGGGTGCACGCTGGAGACGTGTCCCATCTGATTCGGTGCCGGGACTCTGGCTGTGTCACCCTAACTCCTGTGCTACGGGCTCTCTCACCACGTGTGCAAGAAGCCGACGGACACGGAGCTGAGAGGTGAATTTCCTATGTGTGCAGAGCGGGTGCTGAGCGGTGCATCCACAAAGCCGGCACACCTGCAGCGCCAGCACCTGCTTTTATATATCCCAACCCCTGGAACAGCAGCATTCCCCCTGCAGTCATTGGCTATACATTTTCTTGCCTTCATTTAAAGGCACACTACTCATTTATTTTGCCACCCATGTTCTAGGGGAAAGTGGCTGATGGGAATATATTTTACTGTGCTAATGATTAAAGGTTAGCACAAAAGTCAAGCATACTTCTTCTTTGGCCTTATCAGGCAGTTGTTCCTGTGTTATCTCCTTGTTTACTGGATTTATAGAGCCATTCTCCTCTGCTTCACACTCATTTTGTGGATTTATGGAATCATATTTTTCTCACTTCTCCTCGCTGGAGCCTTGTTTCTTGGTTCCTGCTGGCCGTCTAGCAGAGAATAGGGTCTGTCGCACATACAGCAACTCCATACTCCACCCAGACCAGAGTACTGTAGCAAAACTAAATTTCACTACTTTTTATCCTACTACTTTGAATCTATACATCTGGTTGCAAAATTCTGCATTAGTGTGGCTAAAACATCACGTCTCATTTCTGCTTCTCTCTGTGCTTTTCCTAAAGAGTTCTGAGTTGTCTCACAAAGTATTTTCTCAGTTTGAAGCTTATTCCAGCTGCTGCTACCATTTCTAATTGTGGGATAATGCCATCTGCCTGTGATCTTCTTTTCTCCTCTGGTAGTCTATTTATGGATTATATAAACATTTCCCACTGTGAAGAGAAGCCAGTAAAGAGAAAGGTAGTATAGCAAAAGAGAAGAGCAATGTTAGAAATAGGACTAAGTAATCCTGCACTTTCTTCTTCCACAATCAATGCATTAAAATATTGAGTGAAGAGATTAGCTATTTGAAAGGCATCTGCCTCAGGTCTCTTCACTTTTGTAACAAAAGCTACTATAAACTGCAGTAAGAAACATTTATGTCTGGGCTGGAAAGGTCTTTTCATGGTGTTGATGACATTTTGCATGAAATCCTGACATTTAAGTGCACAGCTTAGCACTAAACACTAATAGGTGCTCTTATGAAAAACATCATGTTTTTCTCATTGTCAATGAAGAAGCCAAAAAGGAGGACAAGAAACAAGATGAACTAGAACCAAAACAAAACAAAACAAAACAAAACCAAAAAAACAAACCCAAACTAAACCAACCAAACAATAAACCCCAAACAAACAAACCAAAAAACAGGAAAGGGATGAAAATAGAAGGGAAGAAAGCAGAAGAGAAGAAAATGAAATGTAGGGCAGACAACAGCAATACTTCAAGGTATAAAGGGAGATGGGATAGAAATGGGAATGCACAAGACTAATAAATACAAAGCAGAAGATTGGCTTAACCAAAAATAAGAAAACAAGGTGTGTCTGCCCAATAGTGTTTACATTTTATTACCCTTTGCAAGTGCTTATTTATAAAGATTGTAGCTGAACTTCCTTACTGTGGTCATGATGTCACATGAAGCTAGAAATGCATAAAAGTTCACAAAAAGTCCCTAGCATCTGTAGGTCAATTTTGAAACCATAACAACGGGGGCTGAGATAATGGAGCAGTGCAGAGTCCTCAGGAATGGAATGCTATGTGAAGAGGCCCCAGGAACAGAATACTATAAATCCTTATTTAGTTAACAACCAATTTTTCAAAGAGGCTCAAGCTGCAATAGAAATATAATGTTAAATAGTAACTTGATAGCTGATCAGAACTAGATAACTGATTAGTAACTTAGAATTACCTCAGATTACTGTAATACTCAGAGACACGCCCCTCCCCCCCAGGAAAATGTCTGTGTAAATGATAATGTAATGAACTGGACCAAGATTTGCACATGTGGATTAGGAATTTTGTCATAGGCATCAGTGATTAAGCATGAGTGACTGTTCGTCAGTGTTTGTATGACTCTTCCCTTGACACCTTTTTGTATAAGAGACTGTACTTATTTCCTAGAAGCTGTGCCAGTGCTGTATGAGTTACAAGAGTTACTGTTCAGTGTACATGGAAAAATTGCTGGATTGTGCCAGAAAGTCAAGATGACCTAAAGGGATCAGTAGAGGAGCAAAGAAACAAGGACTCCAGCCAATAGGTTCTAAGGGGCCCATCTTAAATCAAGAAGGTAAACAAAATGAGAACTGCTTTGGCTCAGAAATGGTGTCCTTAGAGAAAAAGTAATTCTGGCAGTGAGAGATCATGACCATGGACTCAAGAAACCCACTGACTCAAAAGATGAGCAGTTATGCACATGCAGACCTAGTTGGCAAAGATGATACCAGTCAATTATGAGTAAAAATGAATATGCATTACATAGAGAGAGAGAGAGGCAAATCTGAAATGTATAAATATGCATGTGTTCCAAACTGGCTTTGTGGATTTACTACCTAGCACCCATCTTGGTGCAAACATGAAATAAACCAAATATCTTGGCTCTGGGCCAAATACTGGCTTTGCACACCAGGTACTGAACCCTGTTTGAGGAACACCACCAGCTGTGTTGATGGAGATAAGAAACAGATGTGTGGGTCTGGTTTTGGGAAAAGGAGAACAGTGTGACTTAAAAAACATGGAATGCAATACTAAAACAATGAGATAAAAGGGAAGAGACTGATTATGATGCTGACATCTCAAGAGATAGAAATAATTAATCATTTGCCCGGAGAGTTACAGGGAATCAGGAGGGGGTTATGAAACAGGGTCCAGCCTTATTGTTGCAAAATGTGTAAAAATTTTCTTAAGAAAGGATGTTCTTTGATATTTGGTATTTATATATTTTCAAGCCTAATCAATAAGAAAGAAAATATAATCCATAAAACAGGTAGCAACTAACAAGCAAGCTCTAAGTGATGCCCAGGTGTTAGAAAGACGAAGTACTTGTTGGCCTCCTTAAAGCTTAGGGCTTGACATGCTCGATCTCAGGCATAGCGGGAGGTTAGCAAAGCTTGGGGAGAATGTACTACTGACAGAGGACACAAAGAATGCAGAGTTTACAGGGCACAAGGACATCTGGCAGAACTCCCAAGATAAGGAAGAAACTAATAAAGACCACTCAGCAGCTGTGCTGAAATTGGCTCTGACTGGATAAAGGTAATTCTGACACAGGGAGATCACAACCACTGACTCAGGAAACCCACCAACCCAAAAGAGAAAGACTGAGCATGTGAACTAACTACCATGAGAAGCAACCTCCAAAGCATACTGGATTTTTTGTTACCAGTTATTTGTTATGCTTTGTTAAATGACACCTCTCACAGTACAAAACATATGATAGCTGAAGAGTCACACTATTACAAATTTTAAGAAATTAGGACAAGATGAAAAAAAAAACAGTGTTTTTTTATAACTGATGGCACTCGATTTAAAGAATCTTCTCCCTTTGGCTTTTTATTCTTAAGAGGTGAAATGAACCAGGATTCACAACTAAAGGAATACTTCTGTAAGAACAGTAAACACTGGGGATACCAGGGTGAGGTTTACTTTGATTGTCCCTATCTTGTTTTCTTAAAACCATTTGACTAATGCCACTAGAACTTGTATTGCCCTCCATAGCTTACCTAACTACTGGAATGCTACTGCAATCAAGCTGTCCTTATTATGGTAAGGAATCATATCTCAGCATGATCTTACTCTGAATCACCCCTCACATCACAGCTCTTAATAGACTCCTGACTTGTGTGGATTACTAAACAATTCCTATAAAAATAACAGTGCTGGGAATGTTATAATTTTATCATATTTTCTTCCAGTTGGGAAAAATAACTGTCTAGAGGACAATTACTCCTGGAAGGTGGGTCAACTCATGGTGTCAGAGATCAGCTCACTCTGGAGTAGCTCTTCAGCAAATATTGTGATATTTACTCCCTCAAAATTTGAATCAAACTTTGCAGTTTTTTGTTAATCAGTAGCTATAGCTAGACAGTTATGATGAAGCAATTGCACGGGGAAACTTGTAGTCATGGCTAATCCTTTGTTTTAAGGAAAAGGGAACACAATCCCAAAATAAATGGGCTGTCTGGATGACAGCCCCTGGAGTGAAGTCAGCAGGACTGAGCAATAACAGGGGGAAAGGCAATCCTGGCAGGGGAGACCACAGCCACCAACCCCCTGACCATCAAGTCAAAACAGATCCCCAAATGGAATGGGAGGAAGTGCACATTTGGAATAATTAGCATGAGAAGCAAGAGATATAACTGGCAAATAAGGGTCTGAGTACTAATTAATGAAAAAGCTATATCAATTGTAACCAATGAATGCTGATGGCTTTGTTTGCTAAAATGTGTAAAGAGTGTAAAGTTTTGATGATAAGCCAGGCTTTGGTGGGTTGCCCCCTCATTTCCTAGTTTGAACAGAATACAATAAAGAAATAGGAATTCCTCACCTTGGTGTGTGAAGTGCTGTCACACACCAGCCAGGGGATGAGCCTGTGCTTGGGACAACACAGGATGTTCTTTCAAACCACACCCATTAAATATCTGCAAGTGTAGGCGGCAACTGTCAAAATCATGTCAAGAACGTATTACTCATTCTGAGTATAAATGATTGCATTCCTGTTTCCAGTTCAATTTAATTTATTAGCATCCCAAAATCTCTGCTTTCAGTACATACAGAACAACTTAATGGTTTATTTAAGAAACGGCAATTAGTATAAGTAAAAATTTGCCCACTGTTAGAGACAGAATGCAATTATTTTTCTCAAACCAATGGCTTTTACTTCGAAACTAAGACAAT
>VYZR01086420.1:4995-18911 GCA_013400675.1 Oxylabes madagascariensis
CATGAATTTACCCATGGGGTAAACGTATGAGAAAAGTCTCATAACTGAGAACCCACAATGAAAATGGAAATTACATTCAACAGACTCAGTTGAAGAAGCACCTTTATTTGGACAGACTGAAGCGATTGAACCAAGTGATTTAAAAAATGACAACCACAACATCAGGTCCCTCTGAATCCTACACATGGCATACATTATCTGCTCACAGCTGTATGGTGTCCACTCAGTATATTAAAAAAACCAGATGAGGTTTTACATCCTCATACTTTGGTTCCACACAAAGGTAATAGCTCACAAATAACAAGTGCAAAGCAACACGCAATGTTTTAACACTTGGATTCTTGCCTGATGAGCCAGAACCTCTGAGCGTCTTTGGCCATATCATAACACACTCCCAGGGCTGCATCCTGCCAGCAATCACAGCCACAAAAGGAAATGAGCTGATCCTAGCAAAGTTCTGGTTATCACGCCTGGACCTCATAATTCTGCCAATTTCACAGTGTTGCTTTGTCAGAGCCAGCAATTCTCCAAGCAGTGGGCTTTCCCACATACAGCTGCTCGCTGGAATCATCTGATGTCACTAAAAACTAGCATCCAATTTTCTTCTTCTAAGCACATAGATTCTGAGAGGTCATATATAGGTGAGAAAATTGATAGAGGCTGTTCAGGAATACCAACGTGATCATTTCTTTCCCTGTGCCTTTTCCCTAAAGCAAGGTAAGTTTCTGTGGAAATTATCCTTTATGAAAAAAAAATTTAAAATATATGTGTATGCACATAGGGAAGTCTCCCTCATTCTCCCCTTTTATCGAGTGCTATTCAGAATCATCAGAAAAACACACCCCTGGAGGAGGTCCACTATATTGATGCTGCCAGAGTAGGGTATCCAAAATAAGAAAATTACATTGGATTATAGGATAATCCAGTTATATTGTATAGTATATATTATTATGGTTATATGGGATACACACCTCTTAAAATGTAAGATTTGAGCAGAAGAACCAAATTCATGCATGTAGAATTTCACCTTCTTCCTTTGTATAATGTTGAAGATGACAGCGGCAACACAAACATAACTTTAAGTAACTGATGCCAATTTGGATTTTTCTTAACTCCCAATCTAATCAATTATGTTAAAGCCCTTCAGTGGATTGAGGCAAGTTTCTCACCTCAGTTTTTAAACAAGTTTGATTTAAGCCATCAGCAGTGGGCTGGATTCTGCCTACAGGAACAACTCATTTCTCAGGATCTTCCCTGGGAGCTGTGGTCTGTGCTCCAACAAGGTTCCCATCAGGTGTAAGGGCTGTGATGGGTTATTGAGAGTTGTAAAGGGCACACACACACCAGCCACAAACCCCAAGGCCACCTGGTTGGCACAGAGAGGTCCAGCGGTCTCTCCCTGGGATGGCTGCACGCACGGCAGCCTGGAAGGATCTGATTTCCTCACATCCTTGGAGGCAGAGCTGTATGTCAGATCCACAGGCAGACATAGATATCGACACAAATGTACACGACACACAGACTGGCCTCGTCGTATGCTCACATGGCAGGGTCTACAGAGCTCAGCAGAGTACAACGGGCAGCTAAACAAACCCTGCCGGATAAAGGTACAACCTTCATGTGCAGCCTTCACTTAAGGAACTGCCTCGTACAACAATGGGATTTTAAGTTCTGCTCATTGTGCGACATTAAGTGAGTTCTCAGAGCAGTTCATGACGAAGGAAAACAAACACGCCGGTAGCCGGTATTTACACGGCTGTATCCGACAGTGGACACAGACATTGATTCAGCACTTCTGCTAAAACAACAGCTGTAGGTAGTTAGACCTAAGAAAAGCAAACTACAAACAAGAAAACAATACGTTTTTGGGGTTTTTTTTTGATAAATACTTTTGAGGATATTTGAGCAACAATGGATAAAAAATTCTGTGACTGTTTCTGAACTAACAATTCCTTTTCTTTCTACACAAAACACTCAGAGTGGCTCCTCTTACTGCAGGTACTTTGGAGGAGACTGCATTGGGGAACAACGCCACAGGGTTGTGCCCCATTACATCTCAAGAAACACCAGATTTTAAACATAAAAGTTATGGTCAGTATTTAACAGTAAAATGTATCGAAAGCAAATCAGGATCAGATCAAAAGGAATGGAATTCTGCTTACACACACATATACAGGCAGCAGCAATCCTTCTTACTGAGATATCACTGCAAAAACATGGTATGACGGAAGTTTAACATATTTATAGCAACTCGGCTATAAATAACTAATAAATTACAAATTTTATTTTATTAAACGATTCAGTATTCCTCTACTTCACATCAAGACAACCATTATCCTTGTAATTGCTGTTTTGGACCAGATGGCTTGTGCTTTCTTATTTATCAACTTATTTATGGAAGTTGTTGTCATACACTGTAAAATAATTTTACTGAATAATATGTTGTGAGGTGGCGGAAGAATTTTTATTCTAAGATCTAGAAATTAGGAAAGGCTGTGCATACCAAAAAACTTAGAGGGAAAAAAAGAAAAAAAGGCAAACAAAAGAAAACACATATTAAAAATAAAAAACTTACTAAAGAGGAAGACAGCCATGGAGCTTTACCAAATCTTTGATCAGTTATATTTTTCCTAAACAAATTCCTGATAACTGTATGTATACACTCATGTTGTCACCCTAATAAAACAGCATATGCTAAAGTATTTAGAGCCACATGTTCTATTAATAGATATAAATATTAGAGTTGATCTTTCTGAGGCTTCCTACTGTACAGTAACATTTATCAGTGAGAATCATTTACATTTTCCCTTCAGTTAAAATTGATTTGAAGTAATAAATACAAGTGTCATGAACGTTGGGGGGTTGGGATATTCGTCTGAGTCGCTATTTTGCCTTTGTAGGTTGATAGATTAAAATTCTCGAGGTTAGGTCTAATTTGCTTTAACATTAAACCGAACACTAGGAAATTAACTTCAGGCTGGTATTGCACTGAAATAATGCCAAAGACATCGGATTATTATTCCAGAAGCAGAAGGGCTGATACTAAATCTCGGTGTCATGATTGCCTATTTTGGGGTTTTTTTCTTTGCTCCGTTTTTTTTTTGCCCCAGGGGTGGAGGGGACAGGAATAAGACAGAGAAATAATTTTCAAATACAGCCATGAATTTGTATCAAAACAGAAAATATAGAGGGGGTTGGATTTTCCATATGTTTGAGGACATAGGTTTTACACAGCTTCACTGGACTGGAGGGATTCCACCAGTGCAGCTGTAATTGCGATGAAAAAATCCCAACAAAATTGGAACCTTGCTGTAATATGTAACCCTACCAACAAAAACCAAGAGGTTTTGACATAAACTTTTAAAACATGTACTAGTAAAAAAGACTGCTGATAGTTGCAAGCAGTTTTCAGCATTCTACTAAAAAGATATATGGTTTACTGTTCATTTAAGCTGCTGCAAGCATAATGTGCTTCCTTAATTAAGAAGCAAACAAAAATTGCAATTACACCCCTTTACATCACCTCAAAATATTATCAGTATCTCAGAAAAAGGCTCAAGAGGTGCTCATCCTCATTCTTTGAGTTCTCCACTTTTAGGACAGCGTATTTTTCATACTAAACATTTCCAGCTACAGGATGGGGTTTTTTAGTGGCACACTCCGTTTCACCTCCCCAAAACAAATTCAGAACTGCTTCCCTGACTGCCCCTATTTGTACTCCATCAGTACTTGAGCTTGTCTGACCTATTCATTCCCCACCACGTAAATGTGTCACAGTCTCATTTTTCTGTAAGTTTAAGGAGGAACAAATTTAACACCTCCATGAACAGGCAGAAAATGAGGTCTTAGCAGCTGAGGGCAGAGGGAACAGAGTGTGGCCTAAGGACTGCTATGCTGCTGACAAAACAGGCATTTATATCCTTTAGTGTAACACTGCTGAGGCTTTTCTGCTACCAAATTATCAGTGACAATGAAGGAGGGAAGCAAATGGACTGCAGTGCATAAACAGATACAGGATCACATCTTAAATCAAAACTAGAATGAATATGTAAAAAAAAATCTGCTCAGATTTCGACCTAAAATAGACTTTGAATTTGTTCTATAGTATGATTCTCCTGGTACTCAGATTTTGCTGCAGAATTTGTACTAGTGTTACAAAAAAAGGCTTTGTTGGAGGAAAAGAAGCATTTCCTAACTCATCATATTTTGGAGGTGCGGTAAGGGTGAGAATGAAAAAAACCCCAAATTGCTTGAGGGTGGCTTTAGTATGAGTATCTTCAATAGACATATCTAAAATATGCATTTACAAGAAATAAAGATTTCCACACAGAACAGGAAAATTTTCTTCAGTGCACGAATTAGATGTTATACAATTAGTGCAGTACCTCCATTTAAGATTTTTAGGTAGACCACAATATTTCCTTGTTTGGAATTGTAGGTATGAACTGGCAACTACAAAGATCTTATTAAATAACTTCTGAATTACTCTCACTGTAACAGTCCAACTGTTATTAACTGTGCACAGCTCTAACTTCTGCTTTGCCCTGGAAGATAAAGGCAACACAGAAGTGTGACATAATTCTGCCTTTTACCCTCCACTAACAGGAATAGCTTAGACATACTTCAATAAAGACTCCACTGCAAGCAAAATTTGTCCATGGCTCAACATAATAGAGGGGTGGTGGTGGGGACTAGGGGTATATGTGGATTCCATTTATTTGTATTTTGAAAGTCTCCTAGGAGAGAAGATAACTGCCTTACATGCCAACGTTCACAAAGGACACAAAAGATATAGAAGGAAAATGTCCAAAGATAGGCTTTGGAGTAAAAAACAAAAGGTATTCACCAGTGATGTCTCAGAGATTAGGACAAGGTACTTCAGGCTTGAAAAAATACCAACTTTGTTTTGGCATGCTAATTATTTTTAAGTGTTTACAATCCAGAATTATGAAACCTGGAAGAATTTCTCCCCTGTGTTAGTTTTGATTTCTATCATCTGAGCAAGGCTGAACAACTTCTGTTCAGTGGAAAATTAGTTTGGGAGCCAGAGGGGAAAGAAAAAAATCCCCAAGAATAAGAAGAACAGGGTTTACTGCTGAAGCCTAAGGCTGTGACATGAAATATATCACAAAACTGTTTACCTGTAAAATTTTCCTCTTACATTCACTAGATTTTTTGTTTGGATTACTAATTATTTTACCCACACTTGCTTGTCTTTACCCCACACCTCTGTTTTTTTCAGAAAGTGAACAAAAAAAGAAACAGCTGGAAAAGAACGTAACAACGTTAAACATGAAATAACATTAAGATGACAATTTATGGCAGTACTTTGGAATAACTGCCTTGTTCATAAATACAATTTCCCATGTTGTTTTTTCCCTTGAGGGATAACTGGAAAAATAAAACAGCTGCTCAAGAGCACCGTGGTCCACTAAAGCACAATGAGCTTGCAGGCAGGAAATCTCATTTCAGGTATTTCTGTAACACACTGTGTTCTAATTCTGGCCATGACCTTTACCTGCAGCAAATCAATGCAGCTGCTTTCCCCAGGTCTATCTTGCAAGATTTTATTTTAAACCTGTACTGGGGCAGCCTCACATTGTTTGTTCACAAAGGACCAAGCTCAACAAGTTTTGATCTCGTGTGGGACTGTCAGGGTGCTGCAGTACTACAGAGCAGGACAAAGACACTCGTTTGTGTGGGTATAAATACATACAGGCACCAGTACTTTATTTTATTTGGGAAACAGACTGGGGAAGGAAGCAAAGAAGTGCATCTCTGAGGGTGGAATAGTTTGGCTTAAGAGACATAGGGATGTCCAGAGAAAAACACCACTCGACTACAATATCTAAAAATAACTTTCATAAACTCCCTTATTTTAATAAAATCTCTGTAATGATCACAAACAGTGTTAATTTCCTTGTTCTCATATTAACTATGTGAAAGTTGGTTATTACATGTGACATGGAGAAAAACTCCGTTTGCAGAGAGTAAAAACTTCCAAGCTCACTCATTTCTCTCTGCTCACGTGACAAAAAAAAAAAGCAGCAGACCATTACTGTGCAAAATCCAGAAACCCATAACTATATGCTCTTCACAAACGCTTTACACAGCTTCATTTTCTGTTACCTCCCCTCTTCCAAATTTTAAAAAAGTTAAAAATTTTAAATGAAAATAATAAAATCGGTTGTCTTCTATTTTGAGAATATGACTAAGATTTGTCTTAAATTTACTGCTCTGAGTACACAGCATCATAGAGTTATTTCAGCTGCCTAAAATTAACGACCCAACATCAGAATTGAAGGAGACAGTAAAAAAAAACTCTAATGTTCTGAACCAAGGTTTTGATATTTACTTGTGAGAAGAAACATAAACACTGGGTTTGAACCAAGCTATCTCTGGTGACAAATGATTTATCAGTGCCAGCCTCAACCAAATTCAAACAGATACACCCCAGTGCTTTTTCAGGGGGGCTTTAGCGTAATAAGCAGCATTTAACACAAGATATTTGGATTTTCCCCTCTGAAGCAGTGCTCACCCTCAGCAGTGTGAGGGCGTTCACCTCGCGGCCCCCTGACCACTGACGGAATTGGCTTCTGAAGCTGCCCCAGAGTCAGCACTTTGCAGGGGCTGCTGCCCCTGGAGATGCTGCAGGAACAACGCTGAATTATTTAGCATCCATTGTACCTCAGCAAGTACAAGGAGGAGCAGGCAGCAGCCTTCTGGCCTTTGGCTGAAGGCTACGCTGCCTTTTGCATACCAGATGCGGTCCCGCTTTTGCCGAGGCTGGATGTGCGCAGAAGAACACGAGGCAAACTCTTCCCTGTGTCAGTCTCAGCCCTCTCTTGTTGGCTTCCATAAGATTTTATACAGGGCTGCTGCTTCCCCATACACTCAGAGCATGGAATGTGAGACAGAAAGAAGTTAAAGGACCAAATAATGGAAGAATAACTGCAGCTGTAGGTCACTGCAAAACTACAAATTACAATATTGAAGTGGAAAAGAGAAGTTATTGCAAAGAAAGTTGTAAAAGACTGAGAACAAAAATAATACAAATGTACCTTTGTAGAGGAGATATTTGATGTATGTTCCTGGACCTCAAATAAGATTTTAAGTTCCTATAGTTTTTTAATCCTTGAAATTACTCGAGACAGCAAAAACACAACTTTTCTAAATCCAAAGCCATCAGTTGTAACACACAGCCTTACGCAATAAAGTCTAGAATATAATTCCTAACATCACAATCTTTCATATGAAGAAATATATTTTTACAATAACATACAAATTTATAAATATTTAAGCGGCCATAATTATTACCAGCTGACATCTGTCACTTTTCAATATAGATTTGTCCTCAAGTGACAGCAGCATTCCTCCTGAGAGCCATAGTTCAGAATTTTGAGCAGTCATGTCACTTTACAGAGGAAAATATATTACACATGAAAAAGCAGAGTCCCATTACAAGTTTTGTCTCTATTAATACTACATGAAAATTCTACCAGCTTTGTCTGTGCTGGCTCAGGAACAGTCCAAGTTACTTCCATCACTCTTTTCACTGGCTTAAGTGAAAAATGCAAATAAAAGTAATTCAGAAGTGATTTTATGTTTCATGTTAAGTCTCGTAGCTTTAATATTGCTTATGCAATATCAATATGAGATATTAGTCTTCAATTTCAAAAGCATTTCTTATATGAAGTATGTTAATATAACATAACATAACTATTAGCTATATAGTAACTAATAATGTACCTCCATTTTCAATCAGACAATCTCACAAGTTGGATATCAATTTCTTCTCCTCTATAAAACTTTCTCTTACAGACACGATATTTTTTTCTGCATTTTAGCTGCACTTACCATTATTTCTGTTAGCCAGGTTCTCTGACTGAAATAAAACACTTTATTTTGTGTCTCAATAACTCTTTCATTACAGTGCAAACAGGTTATACCATGTACTGGGCAAATATTCCATTAATATCTAGAAATTAAGACTACCCTGTAATTAAATTTAATTCAGAATGGAGCTAATTCAGAAAGTTTTGTGGTTTTTTATTTCCTTCGAAGGTCCCTGTTTTCTATAAAAGTCCAAGCAAACTGAAAAACTTGAGCACTACTTAGGACAGAATGTCATGTTTACTATCAAGATACCAAACAGAGCCTTACTGGCCAGGTTGCCAGCTTAAATGAACACAATTAGTAATAACTACAATTTTTCCTTTACTCACATTTATGGTCAATGGAATAAAGGGAACAAAGGAGTCTCACAAATTCAAAAGCTTTGAAAAGCATGACCAGAGCAAGACAGAAACTGTGAACCTGTGAATGCTCCTGCTCTTGGTATCACTCCAGTAAAATGTCCAGCACCATTTTTTTACTGGGGCAATTAAATGCTTACAACACTGTCAACTGTCCTTTTCATTCAATGGAGAGGAATCCCCAAGTTTTGGAGACAGATGAGTATTTTTTACCCCTATTGTTCACAGACAAGAAAAATAAAGCATGACAGAAGCAACCTAAGCAGTGCAAAAGAGTCAGGAATGGAAGGAGAGATGGTGACTCAGCTTGGTGAATTAGTCATTTAAAACACAGACGGTTCGTGACCCACACGCTAAAAACTGCCTGCAAGGCACTTTTCCCTCATTCTCACAGAAACTGCAGGTCCTGTTTTCACCTCAGCTGAAGAGCCTTGAGTCTCTTCTTCATGTGAGACCCAGAAATCTTCTTCCCTTAACGGGAAAGGTGAATCCTGCTGCCTCCTGCTCCCACCTCCAGCCCTTGTTCCATCCGCTCGCTCTCACTACGACTGGGACGCAGCTGGGACTAAACCTGAGTTTATTGGGAGAAAGTAGGAAAGGTAACCCAGGCTGCCTTCACCAGCCCTGGGCAAGCCTCCAGCTGCAGGGGCAGCGTCCTGATCCTGCTGATGAAAACTGCTGCCAGGGCAGCACCAGCCTTTGCCCAAACGCCTTGAATTGTTAAAGAAGGCAACTCCTTCCCCCACTTGTCCAGTAGATAAAAGAATTGGGTTTAGGTTAGTATAAAACAACTTAAAGAGATTGACCAACATTTCTTTTGCCTTTTGCAAAGTTAAATCGGGTTCTCAGAGGGGGGTAGAACGGAATGTATAAAAAAATAGCGTTCCAAAAAGATAATAAACGAACACGTGGTGAGCCAAAACACTTTTTTCCTCCAGTCAGTAACCTGAAAAGCACGTCTGACAATATGAAGCCCTCAAAATTCACTTCTTACAGATCATCTGTCTAAACCAGCAGCACACAGGAATCATTTCAGTGAGAAATACTGAGAAAGCAGAATGTGAAACAGCCAGTTACATGCAACTTTGATGTCTTCTCTTTCTCCACTCTTGAATACTGGAGTCTGCTGAAGTAAAAATCATTTCTCTTCTGGCACAGCAGCAGGTTTTTCTGCTAGAAAACATAGACCTGACAATCTTTCTTGGATTTTTCTCTCGGGTTTTCTTTATCTCTGGGCCTTAAACCTGACGAAGGAGGAAACTCTGCAGGCTTCCCCTCTGTGGCAGACAGAATCCTGTAGTCATCTGATTAAGGTGACACCTATTCCGCTGTGGATGAGTAAAACTGCCAAACAAACCCGGCAGCTGTGGCACTGAGCACAACCCAGTAGCCCACATAACTATATTTTTCTGTTGACAACTTATTTAATACCAAAAATAGATTCCTCCTTAGCTGCCTACCCGCTGCCCGTCTCGTTCGTATCCCAGCGCAGAACTTGGAAACCAGCGCTGAGGTCTTGCCCTGCAAAATGGGCTCTTTAGGAACAGCAGTAAAAAAGTATCTGTTGAAGCCAACAGAAGTCACAGTCAATGTCTGTCTGGAAAAAAATAAGGATATTACTCCTGTTTTGATGCAGTTTTCCTCAACTCCTATCCTCAGAATTAGGAATGTATAAAACTGAAGAGAACTTAAGTTTTCGCAGGAAAAGTTCAAGGCAAAAATCTTCCCAGTTTATAGAAGCATTTGGGGCTTTACAGAGTAGTAACATTCTTCAGATACACAACTCTATAGTTTAACTTCCAGTATAAATCTGAAATAATTTGCAGTGGGTTTACTTCCTTTAATAAAGACTTGCGAAACTGAATCCTGGAATTTGTTTTGGGTTCCAAGCTCAATCATATTTTGGAGGCAGAGTTAAACTGACAGAGCCACATCTGTGGTTAGAAGGAGTAGAATAAACAGCAGGAGGCTGTGGATAGACATGTGAAGGCCACAGATCAGAACCAGCTTAAATTAGGGTGTGATAGATAATTTATATAACCTCCATGGGTTACTTCAGTCAACACCAAGCAGCTCAGGACAAAGTCTACAAAAATAATGTACTTACCAGAAGTAGTGCTTCTGGTTTACTTCTTTACATGTGTAAAGATGCACTTTTTACTAAAAAACCCCTGATATTAAAGACTTTTTAATGGTTTTTATTAACATTTATAACAAAACAAACAACCAAAACCAAACAGAAACAAAACAAAACAAACTAGTGCTTTATGGCTAAGAACTACTATTACTGATGGAAAAGAGTGTTGAAAAATTTGGCCCAAAGTCAAACCAACTGTGAGCATCTTTAAAACCAACTCTGTCCTTTTGATGTTGGGAAAAACACTGTACCCTTACTTTCAAAAGAAAAAGAGGCCACCTATCAATTGAGCAATAGAAATTATTTGCAATACAACTGTGGACAGAACCTCAGCCACAAAGAAAGATTTCAAATCTGAAAAAGAAACTGATTAAAACTGGTGAGTAACTACTCACTACACAGCCTCGCCTTTATCAAGTAGAATTTCTAATAGTAGCGTAGACTTCCTCAATCTGCAGGAAGTGCATTCATTGAACTCTTATTTTTTAATAATGTTTACTTTTATTACCAGATAGTTGTTTTAACACCATCTACTTGACATTATCCCCAGGAGAACAAGAAAATGTGACTGCCTTCTCTTTTTCAACCCCGAACTTCCATTGCTAAATTACTTGAGAAGTCTCAGGGGGTTTCTGAAAGACTGCACTGAAAATTGCAGCCACCTTATTAAGACAGAACCATATCTGTTTCCATATTGAGAATATACAACTGTCCAGGTGGCTCTGGCACCATCAGGCTCATCAATGACATGTCCCGTAATTCCAGTCAAGTGCACGGGACAGAATATTTTCCTCACATCAAAGAACACGTTTTTTATGTACCTTGACTCTCAGAGCAATGTCATCCTGCAGCACTTCAGAATGAAAGACAAGAAAAACAGCATAAAAGCACACTGAGAGGGAAAACAAATTCAAAAACACCACTCAAAGCAGGAGTAAGTGCTCATGAAAACTAGTGAGGTAGCAGAACACAGCAGAAAGAAGAAAGGGGATGATCTTTAATTAAAGTACTTTCAAGGACTGCAGCTCTAAAGGTGCTCTGAAACAGGCAGGTTTGTTGGCATTAAGTAGACACAGGGGCAGAGCGGCACAACACAACTAGAGGGTGTCTGTGACTGGAGAAGTGACTAGGAAGGGAAAGGAAATACGTCTTTTCTATCTAAAAGATTTTTCTTCCCTTGAAAATCTTTGAGGAATAAAGGATCTGGTGTGGGCAGTGAAAAACCAAAGGCGGAATGGTGTGCCAATGCACTGTACACCATCACAGAGGAGAGCTGGACTGTGCACCATTCTGAGGTCTGAGGATGCACAGAGTTGGGGGATTTTTTTGTTTGGTTTTATTTTTCTTTGCGGTTTGTTTTGGTTTGGTTTGGTTTTTGGGGTGTTTGTTTGTTTGTGGGTTTTTGCCACTTGGGAAGTAGCAGTTGATTTGGAGTGCCTGTCTTGTACCAGCTGAGATGAAGCATGGTTGTGTATACTCAGTTTTCGCCTGGAAATACCTTGTGTCATGCCTGGAAAGACAGTGCTGTAAACACCTGAATATTTTAGGTTCAGAGGCTCATTGATGGAATATCTCGTGTCAGAGCAGCACTCTGGGAATTCCTCCACTAGGCAGAAGCAGAGGAAGCAGAAAATATTGGCCTGCTATGAAAAATAAGTGTTTGGGCAGAGAGGGAGAGAAATGGCAATAAAGAATGGCCAAAAGAAGTGGAACAATCTGTGTGCAGGAAGGAGATAGGAGAGAAGAACAGAATCTAGTCAGTGGACAGAAAACAACAGACTTTGTAGATGGCAATTACTGTGTCCAGATGCTGCTAAAGTTTGGCAAAGTTATTCCCCAAATGTTTGCTGAAGATTTCTTCAGCACAATCAGTAAGTCTTCCATGAAAGCAGTTACTGGGCTGGAAAGAACCAAAATAATATCTCATCTGATCCAATCAAAACATGAATTCAGAACACAGTCATAATCGTTGAATTAATTTAGGTCAGAAAAAACCTCGTTGAGCATTGAGTCCAAGGAATAAGCCTAACACTGCCAAATCCATCACTAAAATACGTCCTTAAACACCATATCTACAAGTTTTTAAACACCTCCAGGGGTGGCAAACTCCACCTGAACAACCAATTCCAATNAGTCTGCTCTGTCAAAGCCAAAATGTTTTGTGTAGGTCTGGCTAAAGCAGAAGTCTTTGGAAACCTGCTTTGATTCCTCTAAGAAAAATTTTGTGGGGTACTGTGCAGTGTGGGCTTCCAAACCTTGTGCCAGTGGATTGCCCCAGCAGCAGGATACTGTCCTAGAGCTTGGTACCAGCCCTGTATTGACTGCATTTCTCTCCTTCGTGCTCAGTTCCCAATCATGGAACGGAACAGAGAGAAGCATTTTGACTGGCAGCTGTACTCTTTCCAAACCACTGCCTTTTCCTGTGATGTTTCAGATAACTGTTTGACAGACTAAGAGGATGTATCACTCTGTGCAAGGGAAGTTAGACTTATTTGCACTTCTCAGCAAAGTAGCACGTCCATGAGCAAGGACGAAATGTCGGAGGTTTTTCCTTTAACTTGGATCAGCTTCTTCAAGGAAGTGCTCTTGATGTGCTGGGGTTCACCTTCTCAACCTCCCTCCCTTCCTTCCTCCCTCACTGAGTGCAGTTTAAACACCTGCCCCAGGTAGCTGCTCAGGGTGCAGCTGTGAGCACCACTGCAACAAAAGGATGCAAATCGCAAGTGCCATTCTCCGTAGGCATGGTAAGGAAATCTGAAAATGTTAGCGATGCTTCAAAACTAAAAATTGAGCAGGTAGTAGACTCCTGCTTCCAGGAAATGCTTTTAATTAGGTTTACTGAGGTTCTAGCCCATGTCACCAGCAATTCTGAAAGTCCCTTGGGCACCTTCCTTGGCTGCTGCTTTCCTGGCTTACGTCAAGTTAAAAGAGCAGTGACCATTTTGTAAATCACTCTATTATTGAAGAGGACATTCATAGTCACTTATCCAAGCACACCAATTATACATCATTTCTAATCATATGAAAGATAATTTCAACTTACCAGAGAGAAATCTTAAAAGTACCACAGCTCTTTTCACAGAAGAGAACAAGGAGCAGGGCTGCTTTGGAACAAACATTTCCTCCAGGGCTTATATAAACAAATATTCTGAATGTTTTCATTTGTTGGGGACCAAGTATTTTCAAAATGTTGTATTTTTCAAAAACCTTGACAGTGTAAAATGCTGCAGGAGTTGTAAACATATCAAAAAACAACAACAACAACAACAACAATATTGTTGCTTGGCACAGGAGACAATCATTCTGCTCTTCACATGTCAATGTTGTTTCATTCTCTAGTAATCCCAAAAGACAGTTTTTGATCTAGCCAAGTTTGCAACAAAAAGTAACAAGTCTATGTTCTTGAAGTACTGTCAATTACATTTTAAGACATCTGATAATATTAAATTTGTTTATTAAAAAAGAAAAACAAGTCAAGAAGAGCAAAACAACTGGCTGTCACTGAAATAAGTTCCAGAGCTGGA
>VYZR01086430.1:0-13421 GCA_013400675.1 Oxylabes madagascariensis
TTCACCCTTCCTGCTTGCAAGAGAGCAAGCCAAAGAGCTGATTACAAACCAGCAGTGGCTCTGGCTCTCTCCATATCCAACAGGCACCGTGCCTTGTGCCACTTCACACTGCACTTAGTCTGCAGTCCATCATAGGTGTCTCTGTAAGGGACAAGATCTCAGCTCTGAAAGTGTCAGCAGCTTCTACCAAGTTCCCTCAAGCACTCAGAAATTAGTCTTTTGCCTTAGAAAAAGTCTCATTAGTAAGTCACTACCTCTCCTTGGCTTTGAGCACTGCTCAGAGCTGTAGGGAGTTACAGAGGGCTGTAGGTTCTGCGGAACCACAAGGTCAGAACAAGCCAGTCCTTTTACATGTGCATGTAACTCTACTTCTGTGTGTACGAGTCAGGTACAACTTGGATCTCTGCTCTTATGGTAGGCAAAGACTCACACACCTGTGTCTGCTGGTCTTTCCAAAAAGGATTCAATGCTGGCAATGCTTGGCACATGCCATGAGAGACAAGTGGTAGCAGAGCGGTTTGTACCACTCTTCTCTTTCTAAGGCTGTTTCATGGAGACCTCAAAGACCCAGCACTACTCTGAGGCTTTGCTTTGGACTTCTTGACTTAGATTTGTTCAATTTCTAGTCCTATGCTTACATAAATGCAGTTTTCACTGTGTAATTCTTTTCCAAGATAGTAAGATATTTTAGGGTTGTATAAGATCTGACATCAGCAAAGTCAGAAACACAGCCCTCAATTTTTGGTTATGTTCAAACAGCAACCTTCAAGACAATTGAAGAGACCACAATCTTGGCTGGTTGAAATGAAAGAAAATCAAAGAACCTCCCTGTCACCATCAATTGCAGCATTCTTCACAAGTCTTTGTGAACTGACTCTTGTACTGGCTGGCTAATTTGAAATTACTTATGTGATGTCAGGTGAGCTCAGAGCACAAGGCTTATCTACCAAAATCTAGCATTCAGCATTAGGATAATATATTCACATCTGGCACTTCAGTGTCAGGTAGGTATTAAAAAAGCAGAAAGTTTAAAAAGGGGGTGCAGTTTATGGTGGAGAGAGCAAAGGCAAGGGAAAGAAACTATCACATCCATTCATGAGCAGAGGTACAAGAAGTAATCAATTGTGTACTTCCTGATTGCCCCTTCTCAGATTGCCTCATACTTTTCCCTCTTCAGTATTGTTAGTCTCCTTATGGAGGTTGTAAACATATAATGGAATGGATTTCAGGTCCAGACTTCTAGTAGTGTGTTAATTAGAGTAGCTCTTAACATTGCTATTCATCTCCACTGTTCAAATGCTAATAATAAAACTACTAAACCCATTCTGGAGAAGGTAAAGACAATAGGCAAAACTTTAGGACATAAAAAAATTACCAGATTTTAAAGGAAGCTCATTCCATATAACATAGCATAATGCCAGTAATTAATGAGAGATGTAAAAAGATTTAACTCTAAAAGATAGAAAATTAAATAATTTGTTTCCTATGGGTATATAATGAGATAGTTACCAAGTTCCCATGAGAGAGATAAGCAGATATTAAAAGGTCTTTCCAATACCTGTAATGGCTAAGGGCAACAGCTAATTCAATAGATTCGATCAAAATCACCACTTCTTTCTTTGCTTCTGATTTATTACTTTGGCTGTAGTTAGTCATCACTCATTTTAGTTTGCTTTTCAGCAGTCATAAATTATGCCTCATAAATAAAAAGATACAATCAAGGAAATCATATCAAGCCATCTACAGCCCTGGAGTATATTTTCCCTTGGTACTCACACTAATGTCTTTTTAAAGAATAGCTTGCCATGGTTTTGAATATGTTGGAATCACAATTTAGTGAGAAGGGTCTTGCAAGAGTGGCCCTATAGGAGTCTCACTGGTAAATCTGGATGCCAACAAATCCAGTCTAATATCCATATTTAATTTAATGAAAAAAAAAAAAAAATCAAGGTTTTATTGAATCAACACACTTGAATTTAAGATTGTGTTGACAAGAGAAACACACTGCCTGAGGTGGGGCTTAATGAGCAAAATTACATGGTTTCAAGTGGCCCTTTTCCCTATCGTGTACTTTCTACTAGGGGAAAGGAAGTACCTCATTCTGCAAAAGGATATCTAGCTTAGGTATCATCATTTCATCAGTGAAACAATACAGGTATGTCTGCTTTACTTTTCAGAAGCTGAGGTCAAACTGGTAGTCTAATGCAGATGTAGTATGAGTAATTCTCTTTAATTGAAGCAGAAACCTCGTAAGAAAAAACAGTCTTACAAACAAAATAACAAGCAGGGAATGGAAGAAATAACTACATTTTTTTTAATGTTACTGCTTTGCAGTGCTTTTTTCTGTCAGAGAGATGGGAAGAAATGGGGAATTAAAAGAATGAAGAGGAGCCTGATATGAGGGATATTACAAATGGGTGACTATCCATCACTGGTCAACCAGAAAACCTGTTTTACCCGATTTTAAACTGCAGAAGTCATTGACCTGCTTGTCAGTAACTAATCAGTACAAACTGGAGCTCAGACAACAATGTGACAGTCAGGCTGGAAAACCAAGTGTCCTTCCTGGCACTGGAAAGTGACCAATAGGGCTAACATATTCTACACCCCATGCAGTTGGTTCTTCCCTAGTCTTCATGACCTTGCACCCATTTTTTTTCTCTTTACCTCTCCAAAGTCAGAATATTATTTGTTTTCTCTTTGAGAGGACCCAATACATATTTACCCTGGTGTGTCTCGGGGTATTTCCTAGACCCTTCACTTGGCTGCAGTAACAGGAGGGTGAGAGGGACTCTCCACACACAGGAGGGATGCTGTGTCTCCAACAGTGGTAAGAGGCAGACAGCTCCAGCACTGCAGACCCTGTCTTGGTGCATTGAATAGTCCTCTTGGAGAATAAACCTCTGCAGGGAGCCATAAACCTTTCTGAAGAGGGGAAATTGTAATTTTCTGTCTTTTACATGTTCTGTGCCTGCCAAATAGAAATAAAGGTGTGTCCTAAACCAGGAAGACATTAAGCCATTAATCTAAAGAAGCAGTTTTAAGAACACAATTAAGTCTAATTGTGGAGGAGTAGCTACTGTATTTGCATGGAAATCACACCATACTGTGACAGCTCTGCTTTGCACTAAATGCCACAAATCTCTGCTCAGAAAGACCTTCCCTTAGCTGGGAAAAACATTGATTCTCTAGGCTGCTATATGGTAACACTGCACACCACGTTCAATGATTCCCAAGGAGGGCCTACACGCTCTGTTTCAGAAATACTCCAGGAATCAAAGGATTGCACTTGCAAACTCATTTGCCCTCATGAGTGATAATGTCTGTCTAAATCAGGGATTTTCAGGAGATCATGCAATAGCACATGGTTAATAGAGTTGGGATAGCAGGCAGAATTCCAATAAATACCTAAAAGATGCACTAGAAAATGCAAGTATCTAAGTGTACAACTAGACCAACAGAGGGAGTTTCAAAGATCTAAGCGTTTTGAAGTATGGAAGTAGGCACTGTATGCCACTTAAAAATCCACTGCAAACTAGCAGGTGTTAATATGCCTAAACCGGCCCTTTAAAGTATAAATGTGCTTCCTTGAAGAACAGTGACCTGAGCATTTTGGGGGCATAGTGCCTTTTGTCAGCATGAACTTCTAAACTCATGTCATCATTTCTGGAAGTGCAACTTTGCACCTGGTTTGATAAAACCTAATACTCAGCTGAAGTTTCCAGGAAAACAAACAAATTAAAAAACAACAAAATAAACCAACAAAACCCAATGAGAAATACTCCCAAAAAACCCGACATTCAAAAGTCCTGATTTCAGGTCCAAAGAAGCTATTAGATCATTGAACTAAATCTCAATATCTCCAAAAATGCTGGAGAGAGTCCCATCACAGCACTTTGATTTTATCTGCATCCTGTTGGAGGAAATTCAGTTGCATTTAAAGTTTTATGTCCAGCAAACAAGCCTCAAATACAGAGACAGGAGAATCAATATCCAGTTTAAATGAAATATAAATCTGGGTTTCATCAGCATAATAGCAAAAGCCAAGCCCCATACTTATGAATAACTTGTCTCACAGGCAAGATATAAATTGTCAACAATGGAGAAGCTCAGAATACATCCCAGAGGACTGCTGCAAGTGACTTAAGCAGAAGACAAACACATGCATTGAAAAACCTCTCATGGTGAAATAAATGGCCACTGGTGAAAAAAAAACAAAAATGATTTAGAGTTCCAATCAAAAGCTCAGCCTGGTGATGGAGCAGAACCAAGATAAAAAGCTAAGTCTTGAATACAACACAATAAAGCACAGGAATCTGATCAAGAGGTTTCTTTTTTTAATCTGTCACTGATAAGTCATTAAAAATGTCAGCTCAAGAAAGTCTCTGTGGTATCAAATTCCCAAAAAACAGCTTCTGACTGAGATAATTAAAAGTTAGTCCAGCTGAGAACACCCCACAGCCAATATCTACAACGTCCAGCTTGGAGAGTTTTTCTTCAGCTAAGAAAGGTTCCTAACAAGTATGGTTTGGGTCTGCTACCAATACTTGCTGTCTACTCGGTTCCATCTGCACTTGAATTCACATTCCCCACAGATGCTGCCTAAAGCAGCAAGGAAATCTGGTCTAACAATAGTTCTGCTGACACAGGCTGTACAATCTCTATCCTTGCATCTGTAAGGATTGAGAACTTGATCCAAAACTCAGCTGGAGACAGTCCTGAGAGCCTGGTCTATCTGGACCTGCCTCAAGCAGGGATTTAGGCTAAATGCCTTCTGGATGTCCCTTCCAAACTGCATGACTCGATGAGTCTACAAGATGTGTGCATGCAGCAGCTGGATAGACTAATGTGATAAAGCAAGTTTTTAGGTTTAATTCTTCATGGCTTCTGGTTCCTTAAACAGAGAAAGCAATAGCAGTGGAGCAGAGCTACCACAGAACTTGATCTATACAGTGTGCCTTCATCAAAGTTGCAGATGACACCAAACTGGAGGAACCAGTTGAGATGCTGAAGGACAGGTCTTCCAGCCAGAAGGCCCTAGAGAATGGGAATTTCATCAAGGCAGATGCAAAGTCCTGCTCCTGGGGAGGAATAACTTCTTGCAGCATCACAGGGTCAGCATTACTGACCAACTAGGGAGCACTTCTGCTTCAAAGGACCTAAAGATAGAAAGCTGAACATGAGCCAGCATAGTAATCTGGCGGCAAAGATGACCAGCATCCTGAGCTGTTTAACAAAAACAGAGCCAGACAATTAAAGAAAGTGATTACCTGCCTTTATTTAGTATCTAGTTTGTTTTGGCCCCCAAATACCAGAAATATATTGATAAATTGGAGTGAGTTCAGTGGAAGGCCATCAAGATAATCAGGGGGTTGGAAAAGTGCCTGTAAGGAGAAGCTTGCAGTGGGACTTGGGCTTGTTCAGCTTGGGGAAGAGATGGCTTTGGAGGGACTTGATTGCAGTCCCACAACAGGCTAATGAAAGGGTGGAGCCTGTTTCTTTACTACGGCATATGCTGGGAGGGGACAAGAGAAAATAGGTGTAAGTTCAAGCAAAAAAGGTTCAGACTGAACATAACAAAAAACTTTTTTGCAATGAGGACAGTCAGGCAGTGAAGCAGACTGTAAGGTTACAATCTCCTCCCCAAAGGTTTTCAAGATACAACTGGATAAAGCACTGCAAAACCTCATCTGACCTCTTTACTGATCCTGCTTTGGGCAGAAAGTTGGGCTGGATGGCCTCCTGAGAGCCCTTCCAACCTGAATTATCTTGTGATCCTATAAAGCCAATGAGCCTGTAAAAGAAAGATTGCTCCATCTTGCTCAAGAGGTGGAATGAACTATTTCAGGTATATATTAAACAAAATGAGAACACCAACCATCAACAGCAAATTTACTCTTGAATCACCAAAAAAATGTGCTTATCATTCTAATGACTAATTTAAAGAAAAAACAGTTCCTCTGCATGTAAACTGCTCTAAGATCTAAAATTAATCTAAGATCTAAATTAAAAACTAATTCATAATAGATTGGGGGAGGATGGAAAAAGAAAGAAAAAATAATTTTAAAAACCCGCCTATTAAGAACTAGAATTTCCCATAACAGAGACTTGCAGAGCCTCTGGAGGGTACACAAACATTTAACATATACAGGCACTACTAAGCTAAACAAATGTTGAATGAATACATTGCTTGTATGGAATTATTTTCAGTTTTTCAAGTCTTTAAATATATTCACAATAATTCAGGTTTCACAATGCTACTGACATTAGAATTGAGATGTGTATGTTCTTTGTAAGTGTGAAGTAATGTTCTCAAAATGTACTGAAATTATAATCAAAGCTGCTAAATAGCTTCAATTCCCACCTGATATTCATACTCCGTGTAAGGCAGCAACTTATCGTCTTTGAAGGAGGTTGAAGAGCCATTGTAAACGAGTGAGAGGTCTAAATTTATGTGGGCTTGAGTTGTTCGCCTCCTGTAAAGTTCATAGTATAAAATCCTCCCGTTTGGCTGCTTGGGGCCGGTCCACAGGATGGAAGCAGTGGACTGGAAGCCGCCGGCTGTTTGTATTTCGATGAGAGGGGCCGGCTGCGCTGCCGGCGGCGCCTCCAGCGTCCGTGCCCATGCCCACTCACTGGAGGCACAGCCCAGCTCCGTGCAAGCCTGGAGCTGGACCTCGTACCTTCGGGAACACAAAGCAGGAGCAAGGTGATTAAAACAATGCAGATACCAGTCTAAACCGTGCGTGAGATCTGGCGGATTCCTTACATTTCTCCCTGTCTTTGGAATTTTTAATAAGCACGCAATTTGTATGAACACACAGATTATGTGCTGTGCCTTGTGTAGCAAAGAGGAAGAACACTGTCTTCTGGGTTTTTATTCGGGTGTGGTTTGTTTTTTTTCAGAGCAGTTAACATCTGCAGGAGTCAAGTGATCAAAATAATTTTGATGTTGATGATATAAATCAAAATGATGATTCATTGTAAGAAATTATTTGG
Source organism: Oxylabes madagascariensis (assembly GCA_013400675.1). Taxonomy (NCBI): domain Eukaryota; kingdom Metazoa; phylum Chordata; class Aves; order Passeriformes; family Timaliidae; genus Oxylabes; species Oxylabes madagascariensis. The sequence continues at coordinate 7,000 of VYZR01086430.1, forward strand.
ATGTCATTTGAGAGCTGTAGAGCTCCTCTATTACTCTCTTTAGATTTATATTAGTTATATGTAAATAGTAGACAAACTTACCAACACACACAAATTATGCCTACACAAATATATAAGGAAAGGTCAGGTAAATAGTCAAGAATTACTGGGGAAGATATTACTTCAGTATCAAGTGCGTTTCTGTAGCAGAGTCTGGTACCCTCTCTTAAGTTTTAGCTTTCCCTTAATCACAAATCACTTGTTTCCAGCTTGAGGGTTCACACATGTTCCATTAATTTCAGCTCAGCTACCCTGTGAATGGGCCAGCTACCATGACTTTGGTCTTCTCACCCTGAATTTTGTCAACTAAAGCCCTATTTATTCTCGATAGCAGACACCATGTGAAAGATAACCAGTACAAGATTGCAGGTTTTGGAGGCTATAGCAGAGTGCTGAATTACTCCTTCTATTAATTAAAATCTAAGTCAACACTACGCACTTCATCAAGATGATATAAAGCTGATGTTACTATAAATTTAAAAGAAAAAAATCCTTGTTTTATTATTTGCTTTTTAGCAAGCAACCCCGTGGGTCTGACTATCTGTTTAAGCAAGATGGCTGAGCTGCCTGCCAGGCCACTGCACCACCCCACAACATTTATTCAACAAATGCCTTCTTTCAGACCTACCTGGTGTAGGGCTGTAGCTGTGCCACTATATACGACCGTCTCAGAAAGGAAACATGAGATGCATCAAAGTCAAAAGTCTTCTTTCCCGTTTCACCAGGCTTGTGGATAGAGACTGTGTAGTTTTTAATGTCACCATTTACTTTGATAGGAGGATCCCAGGCCACCAAAATTTCACTGGAAGACCACGCCTGCAACCTAGGAGGCAACATCCCAGATGGAGCAGAGGGGTTGGTTTTTATCTGAGCTGAGGGGCTGGTGATGCTGCCCTGGCTGTTATTTGCTGTGACAGTGTAGCTGTACTCCACGCCTGGCATTAGGGTAAAATCAAGGTACCGAGTTTCCAGACCAGAGTAAACAAGGACACCATCCCTCCTTAGGTCATAGCTCGTGATTTTGCCATTGGGCTTATCTGGGAGTTTCCATGTGATTTCAATTGACTCCGAGCCCATGACCAGCAGCCTGGGAGCTTCCATATTTAATGGTGGAGCCTCCATGGTCATCACAGACTGGGATCTGCTAGAAGTGCAGCCCCCAGCAGTACAGGCGACCAATGCAAAATCGTACTGTGTGTAAGGCTGCAGGTTGGAGACCAGCATTTGCAAACTGTTGCCAGGATAATACTCTTCATTGCCTAATTTCAATATGTACTTGGTGATATCCCCATTTTGTATTTGGGGAGGTGCCCAGGATGCACTGATTTGAGTGGCACTGACAGCCTGCAGAGATGGGGGGTCCACCAAGGCAGGAGCTGCTTCCAGTGTCCGTATTGCAGCTGGCTCACTGGTAGAGCAGCCCCCCATGGTACAGGCAACCACTGCATAGCTGTACACCGTGTAGGGCAGCAAGTCCTCGTCCATGTAGCTGAGAGTAGCAGCATCAAAGCTGAAAGGGTAGAGAACATCATTCTTCAGCAGCCTGTATGACTGGAGAATGCCATTGGGCTGTGCCGGGGGTGTCCAGGATATGAGCACTTTATGGGGGTTGGCTGACACCACGGATAAACTGGGGACAGCAAGGCTTTTTGGGGCAGTTTGACTAGTCTTTGCCACTGTCCAGGAGCTGTCAGTGTAGCCTGCTGCATTCCAGGTGCGTATTTTATATTCATACCTTGTCCACGGCTGTAAACTTTTATCATTATAGGTGAATGCATTGCTTTCAGTGTTATATTCTGTGAAGACAATTTTCTCATCTTCTGTTGTTGCTCCGTGCCCTGCAACAGTCTCTTCTATGTGTCTGTGAATAACTTCATAGCGAATTATTTTTCCATTTGGATTAATTGGCTGCAACCAGCTCAGCTCAATGTTAGTGGCATTCACTGCCCGGATTACAGGTGCCATCTGGGACACTGGGGGAGCTTCATCTGTCCAGACTGGCTGGGGTGGAGAGTGAGTGCAGCCTGCTCCATTGCAGGCCTCCAGCACGAGCGTGTACAGGGTGTACGGCTCAAGGCGCCGGAAGAGGAACTGGCGAGATAAACCACTGTACTCCAGGTGGTCATCACTGAAAACATTGTAGGTCTGGTGAATTAAGGAAGAAAAAGAAAAAAAGGCAGGCAGGCAAGGAAGGAAGGAAGAAAGGAAGGATACAAGGAAACAAAACCAAAACAATTTTTGTTAATAACAAGTAGATGAGACCCTTAATCTTTGCAATAAGGTAAGGACAATTAATCAATGATTCAGAAGCTTATTCTTGCTAGTAACAATCAGCACACAAACAGATCATTGATACAAAAGGAAAGTTTTGATCCAATTTTCATGGGTTTTTTTTTCATTTTGAATGCAGTAATAAATCACTTAGTGACAGTTTTCATTATATTTGATTGTTATCAAGTTTCATTGCAAGGCTCTCACAGGCCAGCAAAAAGCTTCTCACAGACTAGCTCTAAAGAATATCACTTAAGGAAAAAACCTCCAAATAAATCCATCTAGTTTAGACTTTGCAGGTAAAGGTTTACACCCACTTGAAACCATTGAGCTAAAAGAAGACCCAAATTTCAGAACAAAATTCTATTAGACCCAAGTTTTCTACAGACACATTTTGGTCATGTCCAATTTTACAATGAGTAAGATTATGAGCTTTCATGTGCAGCTTTCTATGCATTAAATGAACAATTTGGTTCCGTGTAAATGAAAATTTACAGTCACAGAATAGCACAAGAATGTTATTATTCATTTTAATATAATCACAAGCATAGAGAACTCACAGAGTGTCTTGTGCTTATATAGGAATTTCATCTTATTTTAAACTATAATGCATTTGATTGAGTCTTTTTCAGCAAAAAATGTTTTAATTTGATATTCAGCATTTCCTTTCTCTTTTTTAATCAAGTGAACTGTCATGCTGAAGATTACCTTAATCACGCCATTGGGTTGGGAGGGCTCTGACCATTTTAGCAGCAGAGCCCTGCCATTTTCCTTCTTTTCCACAGTGAAGTTGCTCAGGCCACTGGGTGAAGCTTCCAAAGTGCGCACAGATGTCCAGGGGCTTGAAACCTGCCCGGCGTTGTTTACAGCTACGACATGAATATGATATGTTGTGAAAGGTTTCAATCCAAATAAATGAGCCTGATGCTTTGCTCCCTGAAGCAAGAATACAGATGTTTGAGTTAGTTAAAAAAGTAATCAGCATCTGTGGTTTATGTCACTTGGAAAATGAGGCCTCAGCTCTGGGTCACTTCTGACTGCTTTGCAGAATACTCCATCTGGTTACTAGGATTTTTTTTGGTGGTTTTTTATGATTGAGCCTCAAAAAGAAATTCTTAGGGTTCAAAAAATTATCTATCATTATGATGTAGCTTTTGGAGTGAATTCATTGGGAGTTCTCCACAGTCTGAATCTCAGCTAAGACACAACTTACAGTTCATTCAGCATGTATCTGAGCTTGCTTAGTTTGGATGAAGCTTCCTGGAACATGACTCAAGCATGTAAAAACCTGTGGTACACAGGTGATGCCTGCCTCTACAGAAATCTTACACATCTTGGGTGTACATGTGACATTTCATAGGCTTGCTGTCCTGTTCTAGCTACTCAGGCCATAGTAATCAGGACAAACAATTTATGAATCCCACTGAGCTCAGCCAGGCTACAATGTCCGGGGCTGACCTGCTGCCACACCTGAGCACAGCCCAGCAGAGGAGGGTATGGTGGGGATGCAGGCTGATGGACATCAGCCATGGCCAGGAGGGGCCACTGGCATCACCCCAAACAGCATCTGACACAGGCCTGGCATTGCTTGGGCAGGGAGAGCCTCAGCAAAACATCTGATCTAGGCAGGAAGGCAGAACAGCCATGGAATTATGTTGAACTAAAGGCACAGTGACCAACAAAGAACAGGAGTAAGATGTTCCAGTAGGAGACTGTGCAGATGTGTCTGATCAGAGGAGCAAAGACAAAAGGAGTTCAGTTTATCACTGATATATTTAATCTCATTTTCAGTTGTACTTTGGCATGAATTATATAGACCACAAGAAAGGGAGTGCAGGAATTCAGCTGTCTTCATGTGCTAGAAAGAGCCGAAGTCAATTTCCCTGTGTCAGTGAGTCATATTAAGTTGTTAAATGCTAACATTTCCAATTGTTTAATATTTAAACATTTGTTGAGCTATCAGACTCAGAAACAAATTTTAAAGAAATATTAATTTCTTTTTTAAAATATTAAAAGTTAGATCATAAATATTTAAATAGTTATTTCCTCAAAACAATGAGTTAGTCTTTTAGATAAATACAGCACAGCATTTGAATGACCATTATGAATATTAAATCTGAAGATGCCACAAGTACAGATTATAAACATACTTTTCTGATAAATGATTCCTCTTTTCTGTTAAACAGGGCAAACACTAGCAAGATTAATAATGCAAAAAAGTATAATTCTTTGTTAGGAATTCCCAGTCATCACTGCCAAAAAAGCATAAGCTGAAATGCAAATAGCAATCACCTCGAACAGATTATATATAAAAAAGCTCTGGTTGCTGTGGGACATTTAGAGATATCTTTTGTCATAAGAAACATGGAAAGCATGTGGGCTATAAAGCAAAAACATATGTATATTGTCAATAGCAGCACCTGTTCAATTACAGTTTATTTCAGTATGGAGAATTTTCGTTCAGCCCCTAGATGGCAATACTATCAAACACTTTTTGTAACATGAGTACTTAATGATTAACAACGTGCGTTCAGTCATCCAACATACTCAAGGCAGCCATTAAAAAAATAACAAACCTGATTTCATTATAGATTCTTTTAATAAACATTTATGGCTTAGATCCTTGAAAGTGGAAGCGTTTAAACTGCCATAGCCAAAAAACCTATATAGCCGACTGCAAAATTATGAACTGCAGGTTAAAGAACCACGTTTAAATCGAGGCTCATGCTTAGCATAAAAATCTGGCATCAGAAATTATGTTGGCACAAAACATGATTAAAATTAGCTTTACAATTGAATGTAGTCTCTATTAATAGTTTTTACGAGGACAGCTATCTATTAGGTTTTCAAAACAGAACTTTTAAAAGCCTAAAATTTACATTCCATGGTTCGGGGGTGGGGATGGGAGGAAGGGAACACACAGCATTAAATTACTGCCCCTGAACTGTTACACAGAGGCTCTCTGAAGGTACAAACACATTATTAAAAACATCAGACAAAAAGCAATGGCTCTGCTTTTTAATGAGCTGCATCATCGGGTGGATTTGTGTGGCAGCAATGCTAAAAACCACTAGATTTCTATTTTTAAGTAGAAAACTGGCATATTTTTCATCACCCTCTACCATTTTCCCACTAAACCCCAAGATTTAATTATTTACAATCCTCACTACACTTTGAAATGAAACAAGGATGGAGGGATTTCCTTGCCTACAGTTCATCATGTTCTCTGGGGACTGCTAAACCATTCCTTCCAGGGACGACTTTTATCCCTGGCTCCTACAGATACTTCTTGAAGAGCAAACGGTTTACATGTATTTTTGTTTGGTTTGGTTTTGAAGTAAGCTCAGGGGATGTACTCCCAGAATACAGAGCCACACTTTCTCCTCCTGCACTGCTGCCATTGCCAGTCGTGAATTTGCTCAGCTCAAAGGCTGATGCTGAAAAGAGTATGGATGGCAGACTCGGTGATTCATTTTAAGAATCACTTTATGTCCTCCCATGACATTTTCAGCCTAGAAATACTGTCCTGCAGGAATGGTCCAATATAAATTGTAAAATACACCTTGCACTGATAGCACTGTAACTTTGGCTTCAGTGGGCAACGACACAGTCTTAAACAGGCGCAGGAACAAAATCATTGTCTGGAATATCTTCCCAGTCTTCCTCTGCAAAGCCATAAACTCATATTTCCCATGTTTACACGTGCTAACTGTCCAGATTTCATTCACCATTAAAAGAAAACCAACAAAATAAATTTTTAATGTGAACATTAAGATGTTCCTAGACTGCCTGACCATGAAATCCAATGGACTTCAAGCCCATGACCTCCTTCCTCTGCCCCCAACTGTGAAGCATTCTCACTCCATCAGTCATTGAATTAAGAATATTCCAGCAAACGTTTAAGTGTGTACAGTCTCACATTCCTCCTCTATGGCCCCTTTCATTCTTTCCATGTAAACACTACAGGAATGGACACCTGACAGACGAGGGAGATTTTGACAAGCCATTGTGATCTGATCACACCCTGCAGCCCAGAGCCCAGCCTTTGACACAGTCCTTGCTTTTGGCAGCCTGGTCTCCTCCCCTGGTGTAGCTCTAGCAGCACCACCACT
>VYZR01086431.1:8206-23096 GCA_013400675.1 Oxylabes madagascariensis
CTGTTGTTGTTGTTCTCCATCTTTGGTATTTATTAGTTGCTTTCAAAAACTTAAGTAGAATTAATTATATGCATTCTTTGCTTTCCACCCTATTGTTTTTTCTCTGAAGTGCAAAATACTGTAAATTGCTCTCACTTTAAAACTCTCCGTTTAAAAATGTTGGCCTTGTGGCAGAACTTAATGGAGCTCCCAGTGCATAAATTAGAAATTAGTACGATAGATAAAAATACAATTCTAATATTTTACTAGTGATGTGATTGCAGTTTTAAAAAGATAAATAATCATTCTTACAAATGTTTCTGACTTCAGAGGATAAGTCCAAAGAGCTTAGAATATATTAACCAGATTGTTGGGACACGGTGGAAAGACCTGATCAAATCAAAGTCTTTCAGGATACCGAATCTCCTGTACATATTAACAAAACAAAGCTGATTCACATGAAAAGGAATAGTTTCAGATAACATGTTGATCTTCATAACTTGGTTACCAGATATGCAGTAATAACCACTTGCTTCTTAATTTTCACAGGAGTGAAGTGGAGCATTTAAGCACTTAACAGGAAATGAAGACCATTTATATGACAAATATATTGATTGGAGAAATCCAATCCAGTACAAACTGTGATTATTTTTTAAACTTTGAATCATTAAGTTTCATTGTGAATGCAGGGGTTTTAAACTATATCCAAGGAGATACTTTGAAATAAACACAAGACAAGTTTTTATCACGAGCTCTAAAAACAGTTGGCAGAGAAAATGTGTGAGTCTGATTTTCAAAACGTTTAAGATCTGTTCATATATTTCATATCTCAGAATTGTAGAGGTGTGATTGTAGTTAAAGCTTCTCTAAGGCTTTTAACTCTGTGAGACGCCACACTTTACTAGACTAGTGCATTGTAACAAGGACAGAGGGTAGTTCTCCAGTGTGGGCAGCCCCCAAGCTCACATCTCGAAATCTGTGAAGACTGATATTGTGACAGAAGCTGATACATTTTCCTCTTGATCTAGAATTAGCTATGTACTAATGATAAAATGTTAATGATGGAAATTAGCCATATGGCAGGAAAGATGATAAAATTGCTTGAAGTGAAATGCTCCCATTATTTTCCTTCTTTTCTTGTGTTTTACTCCTATCTGGATCTTTTGATCAATCCTTCCTTTCTGTTATTGGGAGTTCAGGCATTGGTGAAGTGCTCACTCTATCCTACCTATTTTGTTTGGTCCATGTAGGTCTTTCTAAGCTTTTTGTTCCATGCAGCAAACACACCAAGTTACTATGAAGAGAAAAAGGGGAATTGTACTTTATGACTTTAAAATGGCTAAGAGCAAATGGAGTATATTCTAGAGACTGTCTGAAGTAAGCATCTGTTTTGCAGTTGTATGGAGTTCAGGGAAGTGGAGCCAAATCCAGGTGATTTCTTTAAATTCCACTTTTATGTTCATATTTGTACAAAGCAGACCGTACCAAGAGAACTTAGAAGCTCTCTTTGAAAGAGTAATGGCAGAGGTTTAAAGAAAATTGTAAATGGGCTGGTGGCTCAAATATGTAAAAACTAAAATGGAATTTTGTCGTTCTATCTCAAATTGTTTGGGTTCGGTAAACTTGAAAGTCATAATCGTGTTTCCTTAAAACAAAAGAAGTAGGAGAAGCACACAAATGCAGTGGTGGTAACACCTGACCTCATGTGCTAGTATCTGACGGGCTGGAGGGATTGCTTTATTACCTTTGCTTCTTGCTTCACTTAGTTGCTTGTACAGTAGTTGGTATGAATATTTAAATATCCTCTTTAAGCATAAACAATGGTGTATAATGCAATTGATGGAGGAGGGGCTGAGGTTGTCATGTGAGTGTTGTTGGTTGCTTTCAATTTTTTTTTTTTTTAAGGAACATGCACTTAAATATCAAGAAAATTGACTATTATTTTTTATTTGTTAATTAAAACCACATGTCATCCACTTTGGTTTTGAAAACAGTTGTATTAAGGTAGTTGCTGTTGCATTGCAACCCACTCGTTCTGTACTTTTTTAACGTTGAATTTTGGCAACTNATTAAGATAGTATGTATTTGGCTTGACTTCTAAGTATTTATTTTGGATTTTTTGCATTGAAATTGCAGATACTTGTTAATATATATGATGTCTGGTTAGTGTCATGTCATTATTTGATATCTTTTTAATGTTGTATCCTAGTAGCAGCCTGAGAAAACTTTAAAAATATTTCTGTGGAGAGATTTGCAACTGATATCTCTCACATTGGTCATAGTCTCATACTTAATAGATGGGCTGAGTCCTGGTGTATCTGCATCAAAATGTTTATTCCCTTAGCTGCTGTATCAGTGTTACAGAGATTTGTCTGTGTGAATATCTGTTCCTTTGTATCTCCTGAGACTAGAGTTGTGCACAGCTTTCAAGCCTTCTAAAATTATGGAAAAATTAAATGAAAAATTATTTCCTGGCTGCTTTTCTTGTCTTTATAGGATGTGGCAGAAGTATAAAAAAAAAAAGGATATATTATTTATGAAGCTTTTAAAATTTTAATAAAGTTAGTACTTCTTTCTATTTTTTATTCAGAGTTTTGGTACAGGAACAGCTGTCTCACTCTTTAGCCTAATGAATAAGAGCACTGAAAGATGTTGGAATTAAGTGCTGGACTTTGTAGAAGTGAATGTGCTGTTGCCTTGCACGAGTATGTGTAGTAACTTGCTCTGTAAGTGACTGCCCACCCTTAGGGGATGTAAGTTCATGTGCCTGATGTCTGGTCTTCACTTAGATGCTTTGGGCTATAGCTTAGCAGCATGCAGTACTGCCTTGTGAACTACTGCTGTGTGCAGTAGAGTTTGCTTTTTTCAGGTATTTACAGTAGATTTCACTTTAAGTACTTCTTTAATTATGATTGTAATGATAAAAGTATTGTTTGTGATAGTGAATGATGAAAATTTGAAATCTGCTCATAAATTCCCTGACTTTCAGTAGACCGCTTTTTGAAGACCACTTTTCTTAACAGAATTAAAGAAAAAAATAGAGAGTAGAAATTCGCTGCTTTATGTATGGCATCAAGTTGGTCTTTTGCATTTTCCCCCAGTCCCAACATATAGTTCATATAGCTCATTAGATCTTGGAGCAAGCCTGTATTTTTTTTCCCAAAGTTTGGAAAGAGGACTTGGTTTATTTAAAATTATATTGAGGAAAAGGAGTATTAACAATGCTGTTAACCTTTATGTACTCTGGAATATGGCCTTGTATGTAGTGTCTTAGCTCTCCTCATCATTACTTTTTTGCTGTACAAATCACTATATGGTTTTATCAGATAGAGGAAAATACAGAATTTTGAATATAATTAACTGGCATTAATTGCTGGCCTGGTCCTGATACATAGATGTACATTTCTGTAGAAGAAAGAGAGTCTTAGAAACAACTTTTAGCACNCCAATGTGTGTAGGACGTGGTTGGATGGAATCATACAGGAAACCAGTGAAACAACTTCCCCCCACAGAAATTCACTGTAAATTTTATCTGGTGTTTTCTTTAGCTTAAATGAGTTGAGAAGATTAATGTTCATTTGTATTTTGTAGTTTCCTGTATTGTTGGCAATGTGTTTGGAGCTGAGCCTGTTCAGTCATCTAGAATGCTTGAGGCAGGCAGAATAGTCTTGTCCACAGCTTTCTAGAACAAACTGATAGACCATTAGGTGGTCACTGACATTGAAATCAAACAGTATACTACTGTTAAGTGTGCTGTCTTGAAAAAACACTGGCATTTTTTACAGTAACATGGAAGTATTCTCTTTTCTTTGCCTATGCTTTTTCTCTCAGGAAAATAAAATTGCCAAAAGATCATATGAGAATTATGCATTAATGCTCTAACTTCATTATTTAACACTTGTTTTTTCAAAACCTGAGCTATCAGTTTGAAAATGGTTTACCTTACCAGTACAATCAGACTCCTTATGACTTGTCATTGGTTGTGAAACGCTTGCCTCATCCCCTCTTGTTCCTCCCTCCACATTCTGAAGAATTTTAGTCTTGGTTCCTTTCTCGTCCTTGTGTGATAATGCCGTCTTAGATTTAGAGAGGAAATGTTTCATCTTAATTTTCTGAGTAATGTGCCATAGTTCAAGAATGGACAGCACAAAATAAAGCTTTGTGTAAATTTTTAATGTATATTTGCAGTTTTGTTGTTTTTTTTAAAAATCAGAGTTTAACCTTTCAGTTTGTTTTAAGTCACTCCATCTTAACGGAAGCAGCATTCTCCCAGATGTTGTGTTTTTGTTGCAGTGACTGCTTAGGAGAGCCTTTGTGTCAGAGTGACTCTTGGGTGAATACATAGATCACTGGAGCAGTGCTCGGTTTCTGGGCAAATATCAGGAGACTGTTTCTTCTCTCTAGATTGTAGGATAGATGGGAGATAAATTTTGGTTTAAAATCAGCATATTCTTTTTTCTGCTGCAAAATCAGTTACTAAATGAATAGGAAAAATAACTTGTAAGGTGGTTTTTAAATTAGGTTTTATTACGTATGTGCATCATCAGCAGGTAATAGATGTGCAATGTTTGGAGAGAAATTCTTAATGTGCATTTTAAAGGGACTCCATGCTCTGTGGTGCTTTCCACAGCAATGCCTCAGATTTTAACAGCAAATGTCTGTACTTACCAGATCTTCATATAAGAAATGGTGCAAAAATATTCACTTTGCAAATCCTTACAACAGGAAACTTAGGAAGATTACTAGAAAAAAACAGTTTTAGTCAGTGGTCAAATATCTTTCAGTAGTAATAAGGCATTTAAAGATACTGGTAAGTTTTTTCCTTTGAGGAAATGTTTCATATGAGTTCGTGTATATCCAGAAAAGCAGTAAGTGGCTAGTAAATGGAAGATTTTTTTCATAATTTACACAATCAGATGGTAGCTCAGCTCTAAAGCGTGTTTTTCTGAAGTTTACATACGGGTTTCTGTCTGCTCCCTTTCTTTGTTCTTCCCGCTGTTAAATGTGAACTAGCCTGTTTCAAAACCTCTGAAACTTCTGGTTTTATCTGGCACTTGAAGATTACAGTGTTTCACTTTCAACCCTCTGAAATGAACTGTATTTCTACTGTGAAAAAAATGCAGCTGCTTGATTTGATAAGGCTCGAACTTCATTTGAATAAGACCTTTTAAATGAAGAGCTACATTTTATGCTAACGTACAAATAGCTGACTGTAATTTATACAGTTATTTAAAAGAGTGGGTATGTTTCATTATGGTGTCAAGGCACAGACTTAGCAAGTTCATGGTGACAGTTCAGATTCTGAGTCAATTCCCTCTGGAGCGTGCCAGAGCTGCCCTTCCAGGCTAAGGACAACCACACTGGGCAGTTTGGAATCGCATCCACCAGCCTGACTGTTGCTCGCTCCCTGCTCATCTCATGTGGTGTGCTCCTCAGATGAGGAAGATCCTTCCCAGCTGATCTTCACTACTGAGGTTGTGTTGACATATGGCTCTCTTTAGTAATCCTGTTTGCCAGCTGAAGAACCTTTGTTCTTCACTTGAAAGCTTCTCCACAGTTTTAGTTATCCCTGATGATTTCATGCCGGCCTTGGAGATTGTATGGTTGAGAGTGCCCTGTAGGTTAGTACTGTTGCCTAAATAATGTAGGTCTGAATGTCCATTTACTGCATTTACTACTGAGATTTTTCTGATTTACTCTTGAGTTGTGAAGTTAATCTTCAATGCAATCTGCTATGTATCAGCAGAACTCTGTTGAATGGCAGTAGCCAGCTCCAAAGCCAGTGTCCACTCCTTCCTGTGTACTTGGGCTTAATTTACCTGATTATTACTTGGTAGTGTCACCGATGTTCCTCTTCAGCTTTTGACAGTGTGACTTTGTCCTAACCAGAATATAGGTGACAGCAGGCACAAGTGGGTTCTGTTGGGGTTTCCCTTTACCGTGTACCAAATGACTGTTCATTCAATTTGTTTGCTGGCTGTATTTAAGGAGTAATTGGTTGGGTTATTTGTCATGCAAAGGCCTGTTTAGGACAGCTTAGTTTCTTGGGAGCCTTTTGTGAGAGATCTTTGGTAAATGTGTTTTGGTGGTCCAGTTGGTCTTATATCAGTGATTTCTCACTGTGCTCATGGAATCTTTCAGAGAAGAACAATATACTGAGATGTGGCTTTTCCTTTCAACAGCTGCATGGAATTATCTGCATCCCCGCTAAACTTTTATTTCATTTAGTTTATGTGATTTTTTTTCTAGTACGAACATTTAATCTAACTGATCCATTGTTTCATAATTCTCCCCTTGAAACCCGGTCAGAAATTGATCTTGCTTTTCCTGTCTTTCAGACCTATAAGATTGAGACTGTTTTAAATGAGAGTTCATGAATCACAGCTACCAAGTCTTTCATTCTTGAGTTCTGTTCTAATACTTCGTTATTTTTCACATTGTGAGCTTGTTATTTACCTTCTTGTAAACACACTTCAGGAGGATTCTGGTGTGGGATCAGTTTTTCTTTAGTGTGTAGATCTAAAAAAATAAAAGGAGGCTGTGTCTCTTTCTGTAGGGCTTTATCTCCTATGAGTCCTCCTGTAAGTGCTGATTGTCCTGGACAAGTACTTCAGTAGATTTACCATTTCTTCTCTCTTCTGAAAAGCGCTGATTTTCATGCTTTCTCCCGTTCATTTCTCAAACTTGATTACACTATCTTTTGCATGTACATTACCAGCCAGAGTTTATGGTCACTCTCACTCCTCCCCATCCCTTTGAATATTACTACTGATTTTCTCAAGTGTATCATTTTATTTCAGAGAATTTCCTTGACTACTATTTAGCCATGTTGCTTTTTTTTTTTTTCCGGTTTATTTAAAGACTTCTTTTATGTGAGGGCAAGCAGTTACCTTCTGCAAATGAGCATGAGTGTCTTACAAAACTAAAACACTGGTCTTAGAGAGCAAACAGGTTTAGCTAAACATCTGTATGAAAGGCCATACAGGAAAAATTAAGTTAGGATATAAACACAAATTTTTAAAATAATACATGTGTTTTTAACTCCTTATTCTTCTAATTCCAGGTGTCTTAAAAGAATCATCTGTGCTGGAAAAACAGAAGTTTTCTTTACTAGAGAGGCAACCAAGTCTTGCTTCTCTAGTCAGCCTAGCAGTAAGAGAAAATGGGTTTGATGGATGGACTGTTTGATGGATAAGGAGCTGGCTGGATGTCAGCGTCCAAAGAGTTGTAGTTAATGGCTACAGTGTCCAAATTGAGACCCATATGAAGTGGTGTCCTGCAGGTGTCCACACTGGGATTGATACTATTTAATATCTTTTTTTGATGACATAGACAGTGGGATTGAATGCAACCTCGGCATTGAGGTGCAGTTGATACACTTGAGGGATGACATCCAGAAGGAGCCTGGCAGGCTTGAGAAGAGAGCCCATGCAAACTTCATATTGAACAAGGCCAAGTGCATGGTCCTTCTGCACCTGGGTCAAGGCAATCACCAGTCTTTCTGAGGGAATAAACTTTTCAGAATGAAATGTTTTGTCGTAATTTAAAAGCTTCTTGAAGACAATGAAAGAAAAATAATTTTTGAAGAGTTACTTATTTTCTTGTCTTCTTCCAGGTACTAAATTTGGGATCTGTGTGTTTTTTAAATTGCTGTTAAAATCTGTAACAGATGTATCCATTGTCCAAAAAGCCTCTCTCTACTGAAGGACTCTTACTCTTTTTATTGATTCCCTTCTACCACCACCACCTTTCCCCCTTGAATTATCAGTCCTTAATGCTAAATTTGCCTCTTTGCTACCTGGAATAAAGTATTGGGATGTTGGCAACAGCCCATGTTATCCTGTTGGCTTTTGGCATATTCCTGATAAATGGTGCTAAGATACCTGACTGCAGACAGCCGATGTCTCAGTGTCAGTTGTGTGCAACTCCTGCTTGTTTCCCAGCACTGCGTAGTGGCTTCCTTGGTACTTTGCCTCATTAGGGCCCAAATTATTTCAAAGCTGATGGCCTGGTCAGGTGTGGTCCCTGTGAGTATCTGTGTGAGTCAGTGGTTCTTCCTCCTTACAGCTGTGTGTGTTGCAGGTGAAGGAGCTTCTGTGTCAAACTCATCTGGGACTGTTTTTAGATTGGCAATGATGGCTTCTTGAATCTAGGCTGATTTCACATTTGCTCATGTAAATTGCTTTTACAAATTGGTGTTTTGGGTTTGAGAATGCTGACCAGGAATACCCAAAATGACTCTGTTAAGGAACAGTATATAAACAAAAAGTTTCTGGTGCTGTAATGTTCCCAAAAGTAGTTTAGCTGTAGTTGCACAACATCCAGGCAAACAGTAGCCAGGATGAGTAATTACATTTTGGTAATTACCTGTGAGTAACTGGAAGTTGAACAGTGAGATGTAAAGCTCACTGTGTCCCACAGCACACTCCTGGAAAAGCTGGCAGCCCATGGCTTGGACAGGAGCACTCTTTGCTGGGTTGGGAACTGGCTGCATGGTCGGGCCCAGAGAGTGGTGGGGAACGGTGCTGCATCCAGCTGGCAGCCAGGCACCAGTGGTGCTCCTCAGGGGTCTGTGCTGGGGCCAGTCCTGTTCAATGTTTTTATTGACGACATGGATGAGGCAATTGAGTCTTTCATGAGTAAATTTGCAAACAACACTAAGCTGGGAGCATATATCGATCTGCTGGAAGGTAGGAGGGCTCTGCACAGAGACCTCGAACAGTTGGATGGATGTGCGGAATCCAACTGGATGAAGTTTAATAAGTCCACGTGCTGAGTCCTGGGTTTTGGCCACAAAATAACCCCCTGCAATGTTATAGGCTGGGGATGGTGTGGCTGGACAGTGCCCAGGCAGAAAGGGACCTGGGGATTCTGGTGACAGCAGCTGAACATGAGCCAGCAGTGTGCCTGGGTGGCCAAGGAGGCCAACGGCATCCTGGCCTGGATCAGGAATAGTGTGGCCAGCAGGAGCAGGGAGGTCATTCTTCCCTTGTACACGGCATTGGTGAGGCCAGACCTTGAGTGCTGTGTCCAGTTCTGGGCCCTCAGTTTAGGAAGGACGTTGAGACGCTTGAGCGCATCCAGAGGAGGCAACAAGGTTGGTGAGGGGCTTGGAGCACAAGCCCTGTGAGGAATGGCTGAGGGAGCTGGGGGTGTTTAGCCCGGAGAAGAGAAGACTCAGAGGTGACCTTATCACTCTCTACAACCCCCTGAAAGGTGGCTGTAGTCAGGTGGGTGTTGGTCTCTTTCTCCAGGAAGCAACTGACAGAAGGAGAGGACACAGTCTTAAGCTGTGCCAAGGGAAGTATAGGCTGGATATTAGGAAAAAGTTTTTTACAGAAAGAGTGGTAAAGTACTGGAATCATCTGCCTGGGGAGGTGGTAGAGTCACCATCCTTGGATGTGTTTAAGAAAAGACTGGATGTGGCACTTGGTGCCATGGTTTAGTTGAGGTGTTAGGGCTGGATTGGACTCAAAGATCTTGAGGGTCTCTTCCAATCTAGTGATTCTGTGAAATCAGAGAAGGCACTGATTGGAGACTCTTTAGTCTCTCTTCTCCTTTTCCCCCATGGTGATGAAGAGCATTCATACACCTACATTTTAGAAATGTATTGCTTTTTGTTCTGTGAGCAGCATGTAAATAATTCAGAATATTTTGCAACAGCAATTAGCATTAGCATTAGTGAGAAGTAGTAACAGTTGTTTTAAAAGTGGATGTCTAGCTGTGAACTGGTTATAATTTCACAGTTTTAATGGAAATCCTTTCAAGCTGAGAAGACAGACGCTTATGCTTGGACAAACCAATTTTTTTTCACTTTGTGTTTTGACAGCTATAGGAGGTTTTGGTTAAAAGTGGTTTTGCTAGGAAAGGATAGGAAAAAAGCATCTCATGTTTGCAAGAACAAATCCTTGTCTCTTGGAAACTGAAGTATGGTGAAAGAATATCTACATGTTAACTTCAGTGATAAATTATAAGCAACTTGGGGAGCATGACCTATTTAAGATTGTCTAATGCTTTCCTCTGTGTGATCCTGTTCACTTTTACAGTTTGCTTTATAAAATATAAACAATTCTGAACTATGTTTTCTGAGCTAGCAGTTTGCCACAAATTGAATAAATATTAGGAAGTTAAAAATATTTT
Organism: Oxylabes madagascariensis; assembly: GCA_013400675.1. NCBI lineage: Eukaryota > Metazoa > Chordata > Aves > Passeriformes > Timaliidae > Oxylabes > Oxylabes madagascariensis. Next base: position 18,326 of record VYZR01086431.1, read on the forward strand.
AAATATCTGTATGGGTTCATTATATTGCATTTCTCAGGCTGTATAGGAGAGGAGACGGGTTTTGACTTTGTTTCTGTTTCGCTTACTGTTTTATGGAAGAACTCCAGTTTTGCCTGTCTCTAGGAAGGAAATAAAAATTTGGTTATGGATGACCATTCCTATTGTCAGAACTCCATTTTTGAACTAATATACTCCTAAACATGTGTTGTGAACAAAAATAAAATATAAGTCAAGAATTTCCTTAAATCTGGTTTGGCATTTTGTGTCTGCCCTTTTTATGTCTGAAAGTAGCAAGTATCAGCCAGTCCCTTCTCTTGTAACACTTAGAGCTGAAAGAGAAAAGAACAGCATTTTGTTCAAAATCGTATGTTGTGGGTAATCAGAGATTTTCACAGCAAGTAAATAGCCTTGGGAAGGAGTTGCTTCTAATTACAACCCATCAGTCATAGCTGTGAATTTAGTTAGTGCAAAGTTTCACTGTGCAGCAGATTTCTGATGAATACCTCTCATGCTGGTTTGCTTCTGTGGGGAGATGTATGTACCAGTCAAATGAACGGAGTTAATACTGCACCCAGGGAGAACTTTGTTGCAAAGCTACACTACCTGTATGCTGTGGTTGCTTTGCTGGTTGGATACTAGTCAAGTTAAGATTCTGCTTGAAATTAAGAATACAGCTGGATTTTTGCTTAAGCATTTGTAATACTTCTGATATATTACTTTCCTGAGTCAATGCAGTGAATGAATGAAGTCTATACTTTTTTACAGCGTGTTTTAAGTGTCAAAATTGCTACATGCTCATGCTCGCGCTCACTGGGCTTGATTTTTTTGTTGTGGTTTGTTTGTTTAATGGAAAATGAAAAGACCTGATTCAGCAGGCGTATGATGATGAATATACTAAGTTAAGGTTTTGTTACACTTCCATAAAGGTATGCAAGTATATCATTGTCTTTGCCCTGGGAAACTTAATAAGAGCTACCCTATATGCATGTTGTAAGTATTTATTTTGTATCTTCACGTGAAATGCCTCCAGTATTTAGTCATGGTAAAGCTAGGTGTATATATAGGGACCATTGCAAAGAGTAACCTGCTCTCCTTTAAGCATTTTGAATCTTACATTATATGTTATTGAGCTTTTTAAAATTTTTTTTCCTAAATGGGAATGAATGTCTTTTCTTGCTTAATACATAAAACCTACTGAAAATTAAAAATGGTATTTTCTTATGGAAAAATAATGTATTTTGGTTACAACTTCAAATTGTATTTCTGGTTTTTTTTTCTTTTTTGCAGTTGTACTCGCTGAATGATTATAAGCCACCCATTTCTAAAGCTAAAATGACACAGATCACCAAAGCAGCAATCAAGGCTATAAAGGTATGAAATAAGTTCTCTTTTACATTTCTCGTATATGTCAAAATAATTTTGTGGAATAGTCTAAAGAATTTGCCTCAGAACTTTCCACCTCTCCTGTACGTACAATTTCCAAGTTATGATCATATGCGATATCCGGGAATGCAGCAGGAAGCTGAAAGTGTTGTGTGGCTTTGATTTGCTGGTTGTCATATGTGAAAGAATTATACCAATTAGACTCAATCTTAATTCTATGAGATCTGAAAAACAGGGTTTTTTCCTCAGTTTAAAAAGGAAACACTGACATGCTTGTTAACAGATGAATAAATAGAAAACTACAATTCACCCTTCCTTATTCCCCCCTTCCTTCCTCCCTCCTCAAAATTTATGCATGCCTTTAGATCAATACAACTGTTCATTTTTCTAAATTCCTAGCATACCTTTTCACGGATGTTGTTCATAGATCTCAGTTTTCTTCTTGCTTGGATACAAATTGTTTTATAAGTTCCAGTCTTAGTGCACTCATTAAAGATTATTACAGCCACAAAGTAAAACTGATTGCTAAACAACAGCACAGCAGAAAAAGTCACTGAAAAATGGTGAAGGAAAGAAGTATGTCGCTAAAACAAATGGAAACTCAGTGAAAGCTGGAGAGGTAGAAAAGAGGACAGGTCAAACTTATGCTCTTCCTATCTACATTCATTTGCTGACAATGCAGATATGTTTTGAGATAGTGAAATCCATGTTGGTGTTTTGTGTAATTGGGAAAGAGTAATTTGATGACTGAAGAGTAAAATTCAGTGGTGTTCTGTAATGTCTCTGTAAATTAAAGCCTGTGTGTTGCAGTGTAATGGAAATGCTGAAAACTTGTATTGAACTTAAACAAGTAGTAAATCATAATAGATGGTTCTATTAATTTAACAATTAAATTATACCAAAATGTTTTATCATGTACTCAATTTGGAAATCCTATTCTACTCTTATCATTTCAATGACAACGTTTAATAGTGTAAGGTGGCTATCTCAATTATTGACATGATTTAGAGCCGTTACGATTATATATGAGATTTAAAAAAGCAACTCCATGGAAGACAAGCCAACTTTAAAGAAAAAGTATTCAGTAGATGCTATTAATTAATGAAATGCAGAGAAGTTACGTGTTTAGTAACATTAGGTGAACATCTTCAGTCATGTACAGTGAAATAACCATGTGTTTTGGTGGAACAATTATATTATTCTCCTAGTTCCCAATAAGTAAGCATGCTATTCAAAAAATCCAGTGTAAAAAATCTTCAAGAAAAAGAAGATACATTGATATTAGCTCTTTTATATGCTATTAAGTGTTTTAAGGAAGATTGCATGTACAGCTGTAGGTATTGGGTTGCTGTTTAATAATCCAAAGTTTCTGCTTCTGATTTTGCTATCAATATATCAACATACTGGAACAAGTATATGCATCTTCAGATTTTCTCTATTGAAATACTATTATATTTTTCAGTTCTACAAGCATGTTGTACAGAGTGTTGAGAAATTCATTCAAAAGGTAAGTCAGTCAAGTGGGAGTTTAGGTACACATATGGATTAATATTTTTAGCACGTATTAGTTTATTTCCATTTTTAGTCACATTCGGTTTCTGCTAATAATCAGCAGCAGATCATAACCCATGATGCAGAACAACAAATACTTTGTTCTCATTTTGTTTGATCTGAATCACTGTGGATACTGTTTTAAGACTACTTTTGTGTGTATTTATTTCATGTTAAAAGAGACTGTCGGTGAACAGCTAACAGCAAAGCAATCGACAGTTGTTTGACTAGTGACAGTTGCTTTCGCATTTCTGCCAGGTTTTCCCATTGATTTTAAAGGTGAAGGGAAGATGACCTTCAGCCTCATCTTTTTTGTAGCAGGAGATGTAGCATTTCAGTTGGTGCTCCTTGCAAGTAAATTAAAACAAAAAATATTTATATGGCTAGACTAGAATGACTTCTTGGGAATATGGTAGTATTAATTTAAAGATTCTTTCTAGTAAAAAAATTTATAGCACTTCCTTTTCTTGCAACGGTTAATTATTCTTGGGTAAAACTGCATTTTGCTTCCAGTTGGAAATGCATAGATTCAAATTTGTGAGTCTTCCCTGCTTATCTGTGTTGTACCTGGTTGTTTGGTTGGTCATTTTGGTATTGAATTTCTTCTGTCTATAAATAGCAGTAAATCATGATCAAATTCCAATTTAGTTTTGACAAACAAGCTAGAGAAGTTAGGCTGTTAATGTTGCAATGTTGGATGCAGTTTTCCTTCTGTTACTTTTTTTACAAAGCAGTCTGGATTGCTCTGTATCAGTAACCTGTCTTGCTCATTAACTTTCATTGCTTGTTGCCCAGTGTACTCTGCAGTGCCTTTTGCCAGTGGCTGGACAGTGTAAACACACTTCAGCTTCAGCCTGGTGCTTTTATCTGTCTCGGAACTATTTATGAATGAAATATTTAGGTACTAGTACATCAGTCCTGTGTGAAAAAGTGTCATGTATGTGTTTCAAAGCAGTAGTAAAGACTAGTAGTATAGTTTACCAACCCTGCTAGTGTTTTTGTCAAGTAGTTGTCTTTTGGGTCCTTGACTCTGACTTCTTCCATCTCTGAGAAGTAGAACTGGTTGTTCATGACCCTTCCACAAGCTACTTTGAGTTACCTTTACACATTTGCCTTCAGTGTCCAATACTGCTCAGTGGGGAAGTTCTGCACTGTTCATTGCTGGTTAGAGAAGGCGGATGGATGTTCTCCTTGATAACCTTGTTAATAATGATCACCCTGGATAAGATGATTCCCTTTGGTGGTCTTGCTGAGGGGTTTTTAAGTATTTCATAAACAATTTAGTGAAATGTGCAACTTATTAATAATTTTAGATAATAACTTTTTGATTTAGTAGAATGAGAGATAAGTAGATGAAAGCTAGGTATTTGATATTAAAGGGCTTAAATTGTATGTTTGGAGAATAATTGGATGTTTTTCTGCAAGCAGTCACTTCAAGTTAAAGCTCAGGATGACTGAATCTTCCATTAAAATCTGCTGTAGACCTGACTAGAGTGATGTCAATGCCATCTCAGTTTGCTCTTCGTCCTTTACAGTTCCAGTATTTTATTTCATAATTTTGTGAGGTTACTGAAACTTCAAACAAAATAAGTGCCCATGATATTCTTCATTTTGTGACACTTAACTCACTGGTCTATCGTTATTTTGGTTGACTGTTTTATTCTTTGGCAAAAGATCATTTCAGGAGTCAAATGATCACATTTCATATATGTGAGGTTATTCCATTGGAGAGCCAGACTTAATTTCTTTGATTAATCAAATTACCTTATTGATTACTCACTCAGAAAGTAAGTAAATATTTGTGTGTAAAGGTTGTCCCATCTGAGATTAAGGATAT
>VYZR01086433.1:0-16189 GCA_013400675.1 Oxylabes madagascariensis
AATTACGAGATAACAAATATAAAATACAAGAGATGAAATACATAAAATTACATATTATGTATAACTATATATTGTAGAAGACATAATTATATATTGTATCTTATTATAATATTTAATTTTAATAACTATAGAGTAAATAATTTTATTATATATAATACAATACTTATATACATAATAATTACATATTCTATTATAAATCATATCTATTCTATACTACACTCTCTATTTTTTTATATATGTAATATAGAATATATATCGTGTAGGTTACATAGGTTGCCTAGGTTACGTAGGCTCATGCAATTTACGGACGTTACATAGACTGCGCATCTCACGCAGTTCTCGTAAGTTACGCAATTGACGTACACCACGTAAATTCCGTAGATTGCGTTCAGGGGGAGAGAGTTGCTGTTGAGTTAAAAACTCCCTCTTGTGGTTTATTGCTTTTAATCTTACTAAGGAAACAGTTCACGCTCTCAACAGCAACTCTCTCCCACAGAGCGCAGTCGGCGTAAACGACGCCGTTGGCGTAAATTACACAGTTGACGGCACTTGGCGTGAGTTACGCACTTGGCGTGAGTTACGCACTTGGCGTGAGTTACGCACTTGGCGTGAGTTACGCACTTGGCGTTCAGTGGGATAGAGTTGCTGTTGAATTGTTTCTTCATCAAGATTAAAAGCAATAAACTGCAGGAGGGAGTTATGATGGAAATACAGCAATAAACAGAGCTTGCAGGAATAGACCAGAACCATAAAAAACTGAAAAAAATGCTTGGTGTCACAAGTTGCACACTTAGATTTTTAAGCAGAGACAAAGAAAGACAAAAAAAATTCTTAAGACCCTGATAAGACCTTCACTGCCATCTGCAGATAGTGGAAGGCTGAGAGTCATAAGATGGGTTTAACATCCCTTTTTTCAAGGGCTTAACAATGATCATTTTCTTTGACAACACCTAATGGAAGCTTTGAGGTCTAGCATGAGTTTTACCCTTTGTCCCATTCACTCTGTATAAAATTTCTGTGCAGCGAAAGGAAATTAGTCACATTTCATATCTGCCATATCTATCATACGATAACCTATTTCCTCTACAGAAAAAAAAAAAAACAACAACAAAAACAAGAACCAAACCAACACTTCCTAAGCTTGTTTTTAAAGAGAAAAGCTAGATTCAAAGACTAACCACGAAGCAACCTCTTTTTAATACAAGTTTGATTTTCCACCCCACACAGCAGTGCCCAGAGTACCCCCCCCAATCCCTGCAGATCCCAGCTCTGCTGAGGTGGGAACAGCTTTGGCCTGTTCTTCCAGCCACACCAACAGACAAGGACAACCCAAGGCCCTGGCTTGCTTAAGCCTCAATCCTCACACAAGGTCCTGCTCACTGCTGAAGATTAATTCAGGATGCTCTTTTTGTCTCAGGATTCCCCAGCGATGACACAGAGCAAGGCATTCAGTCACCCTGGGGCTCTCAGTTTCCCTGTTAAAAGAGGTTTGTTCTGCATCCATTGCTTCACCTCAGGTCTATCTTTCCCCCCCTCCACAGAGTTCTTGATTGTTTAGTAACCACATTTTAATTCTGGGTTTTCCTGCTAATCCTTTTGTCGATGAAATCTCCCTTGTACCATCTAAAAGCCAGTTTTGTGCTACGAGTTTGAAATAAAAAAAAACTGAAGGAGGTGGGAACAGCAGATGTCGGGTCGCTTCCACATTCAGGTCTGTGCTTCTGCCTCACTGCCACATTACTTTAAGACCTCAAACTGAAGCAGTGACCATTTTCACAGCCACAGCACACACACACACACAGGGATGCAACACAAGCGCCTTCGTGCTTTTGGAACCTCTGCACAGAGCAGTTTTAGCCAGGATTGGGTTGAACCCACGGTTCCTAAGCACAGCTTGTCTGCTGTGGACAGAGACATAGAAAGAGCAACTGCTGGTCTCCCTCTCAGCCCACGGAAAGTAATGAAGCCACACTTTCCCTGTGGGGAACGGGTGGAGTCTCAGTTCCCTGGCAGCCTGTTCCAGCTGAGGAATTCCTGCTGTCCCCCGAGGGCAGCCGCCGCTGACCATGGGCACTGTGAGCCCATCTCACCTGCCAGAGGTTTCCTGCCCTGCCCTGCCCTGCTCCCCGCTACGGGAGCAGCTGCCATTCATTCACCCTCGTGTGACCTCAGGGAGCCACGAAATGCACACTCCACCACAGTTGCTGAACCATGCTGACATATAGAATTTCTAACTTTTGCTTTTCCTTACAGTGGAAAGAGCTTTAGACACCACAGCTTTAAACCACAGAGCACTGAAAAACAAAAACAGGATGTCTGCCTCTAAAGCTTCTGCTGTGTATATTTTTTTCTGAGTCTGTGCTAGCTGGAACCAGGCTGGTGTAATCTTTCAGTGCAGTCTATTGACCAAATTCTCTCTTTCCTGATGGAAGGTTAACTCTGGTGTGTATGACAGAAAATGATGTCGTGGCCAAGGGTTCATGTCATCGCAAAAATAGAACCAGCTGGAGATAAAAAAATTTAAATAATAAGTTTTAAAGTTATTGGGCTCTCTTTTACTCTTGCAAAACTCCAGTGATGCACTGATGGAGTCCCCTTCTGACTGTTCATCAGAGAATTTGAAATACTAGCCGAGTAATTACATCAGGCAAAGAGGCAGTCCAAACATTTCTTACTAAAAATAGAACTGCTCATCAACTGATTGAAATGAATGTGTTTATTTAATACATAAGAATTGATTAATCTCTAACAACATCATTTTTATTCAACTTTAGACACCTCAGAAGCAGGCATTACAAACCAACAGAGCTCTACTCAGGTCAGCAGCACGTGGGATTTTTGGCCCTTGAGGAAATGGACCAGAGATACTCAGCAAGAACCTCAGGCAGCCACAGAGTTATAAACTGAATATAATAATAATAATAATAATAGTATATCGTCCCGTGGCTCAGGAATTGTTCACATTTGTGCAGAGATCACCAGAAACAAACATCATCCCAGCTGTCTAAGGCATCCAAAGCAGCTGTGTTTCTACAGAAAGGTCTCTCAAGCTCCATTTTCCAGCTTGCTGCTGGATTTTACTGACAGCTCCTAGCAGGGCAGCTGAGCTACTCCAGGCTTGCATGGACCGCTCACATCAGAATTCCACTGTGGATGCATCCACCACCGAGACCTGGGCAGTGCTGCAACACATTAAACTGGTTTGCTTTCAGTCAAATATCACCTTGAACAACAATATCAGCAGTTTTCAAGCAGTCTGGTACTTGATTGGCAAAACCCACCTGAGCTACTGAGACATGAATCTGCTGTACAGATGTGCAGGTTGATGTGATACAGGTTTGCCTAAGGCATCAAGGCTCAAGGGTAGGAAATCTCTTTTCCTGGGATATCATTTGCCCTTCCCACACAACGGAGGGCGTTTGTAAGAGAATGTGGCCTAAAGCAAAGCTCGCGTCACCAGAGAGCATCTCTGCTGTCGTCCATCCAGCAGAGCTGACCTCACAAGCATCTACTGCTCACGTTACAGAAAACAACCCTCAAAACTTTACAATTGTAAACCTGGCACCATGTTTAATGATCAACACAAGAAGCTTCAAAATGACCAGTTACAGACTTTGAAATAAAGGTTTACTGCAGGATTGATTTTGTAGCTTAAAACACTTGATGAAGGCAAACAAAACTTGAGTTTTGGCAGCTCCACAAAGTCAAACTTGAGTTCACGAAGTGCCTCACCTGAAACTGTCATCATTGTGGGATCCTGACATGAACTGGTACGTGAAAGCCAAGCTTTCACTTATTTTGCAAGTTGGGAAGGCTCACTGTGTGTTCATATATATACACCCACACCCCCTTTGGCTGAATTTTACTCTTGAAACATTTTTATCTAATCATTGACTCCTTTTATGACTCTAGGATGGAGATTTATCAGCCTAATTAAGTGAGAAGCAGAAGCCATGCTGTCTTGGAAAGCTCACACGCCAAAGCAAGTGCGGCACGCGCCAAGACTTACCCACTTACACCTCTGCCGAAAGACAAGAGACATAATTACGCTGAGCATATCCAATATTGAAGTGCGCACGAGGCAAATACATATACGCTATATATAATATATATTGTAATATATAAAGTGTACATGTATCCATATATAATATATGTTATTGTGTATTGTATCCTGCATAACATATAATGCACGTTACAAAGATTACGTAGGTTGGCTAAATTAAGCAGACTGCGCAACTTGCGTAAACTACGTAAATTGCGTAGCTTACGCAACTTGCGTAAACTACGTAAATTGCGTAGCTTACGCAACTTGCGTAAACTACGTAAATTGCGCAGGCGCGAGTTACGCAAATTGTATTCAGTGCGACAGAGCCGCTGGAGAGAAGGTGAACTGTGTCTTTAATAAGATTAAAAGCACAAAATCTTACTGTTTGCATTGGAATTGGGAGTTTAAACCTGGATCCATAAACACAGCACATTCTGTTCACAGTTTGAATAAGGAGACACCACCCATTTCTGCACTCAAGGGTCAGGGCAGCTCTTGAATGAATGCATCCTACTATGCAGAAATGCAGACACAGAAAATGAGATGATCTGTGATAGGTGAAAAACTGCTATGCTCAATTTAGAAGCAGAAAAGTAGATGATGTTTTCACTTTGTTTCTTACATGGCATCTTTTTATCTATAATTTCTAGCCTTATGTTTTCTATATGTTGTAAGTTTCTTACAAATATTTAGAAGCTATAATTTACACCTAAGTTTTTTATCATGTGGTTAAAATACAAAAATCCTTAATTTAGCAATTGCAGTTGCACGATCGGTCTGTCTCTTTGCACCTGACATGCACACAAGAGGAATCAATGATTTCATAGCATATTACTTTAAACCGTGCAGCACAATACTTAAAACTTCTCCATATTTTAATTTCTTTTTTCATTGGTGCATTTGATTACCTTTCTACTACTCCTTATTTTCCCCACAAGGAAGAAATGCATTGAAACACCAGTAGGAGCTAAAAATGCAGGTACAGTTTGCACTATGCAACATAAGTCACAAGAACACCACTTTTCATTCACGAAACAGTAGGAATAAGATTAGAACTGAGGGGTTTTTTTCCTCAAATGCGAAACCCTTTGTTTGCACTGTGCTGAATAGCTAGGAAAAAAAAAAAACAAACCCCACAATTTGATAGAACAATTTAGAATTCTCTGATTTGAAAGCAAGGCCAACAATTCCATGTTGGGGAAATACAAGGACGAGGACATCTGGTATGAAAGCACAGTACAGTCACTATAGGTGTAGCAGACACATCATCTATATGGGTTCCCCGGACAGAAAGGAAACACAGGATGTGAAAGAAAACCTCTTACAGGCAATCACGCCACAGAATGGAATCACATTGCTTTCAAATTCATCCTGAACACCACTGTGGATATTTTTCCCTATCTGAAGGCAAGCAACAATTTCTCTTTTTTTTTTTTTTTTAACCTCAGATATTTCCTAAAGGATTTTCCCAGTGACATGCCCGTATTTTCTCTAGCAAGGTGAGTTTTTCACCCACATGACCATAACATCCAAACATCAGCTAGACCTTCATGAGCCTGCTAACTCAGGAGATCTCTTCACCTGCATTATTTGCATTGGTTTCTGAAGGGAGATAAAACATTGCTATGGCACCTGGATGCTCTGCTCCATCCAGGCTTTCCTCTGTGTTTTGATGCTTTGCTTTACATTTGAAATTTACTCCAGAATCCCCATGCCCAAAACTGGACAGGTATATTATCGGACAAAGCATAAAGGTTACTCAAGATCTTGCTAAAGCATAATATAGAATTGTCCTGCATGATTATTTTCTTCATTTCCAGAAATATTTGCTAAGCCAAGTAAAAGCAACAATTCAACAATTGCAGTGAACTCCCTGATGGTGCTTTTCTGTCCTGGACAATAATTTCACTTTCATTATTTGTGGAACATCATTTCCTTAAAAGTGTGCCTGCTTTATAAAAATATTGCATGAGGTAGTCTTTCTATTTTCAGGCTGTATCTATAAATGACTATTTCATTTAGGTGCCCAATCAATTCATATTAGGACTGCTTTAGAGCTTAACCTGATGGAGAACTCTACAAGTATGAAACCGTCTGTAAAGCCCACAGCTTTCAGGAACTGCATCAGCTGCCTAAAAAAGTGGGAAAACTAAGATATCAAGACTGAAAGCCATCCATCACGGATCAGTGCTGCTCTTCCAAACATCTGATTACTTCCACCAAACTCAAGGCTAAACTTGCATTTGATAGGAAATGGTCACATTTAGTTAAACCAGGTCAAACTCAATCACTTCAAGCGCAGCCAGCCAGCAAAAGAGTAACTCTTACTGGTTGCCAGGTGCCCCTCATCATCAATGAGCATTTATGTGATCACTCAGGGAGCTGCTGCTCACTCACTGTGCCACGTCGGACGCCGCTGGCAGCGGGGACTCCTCGGGTACCAGGTCGATGTCGTCAGTGAAGCTGTTGGCCCGGGACATGTCTGGGGTGTGCCCTTCCAAGCGTCTTCTCGCTGCACAAATGATTGAAAGAGATCATAGCACATTAGGGAGATAAATCTACGAGCTCTTGCTGTGGCACATACACAGTTCAAACGCAAGGAACCTCTTCCAAGAAAGGTTTGTCATCTTGAGGGCAAAATTCAGAATTTCACCACATCTGCAATGTTATTGTGGGCATGGCAATACAAACTATCAAATTTCCATCTCCTCACTCAACACCATTTGATATGTATGCTTTAATACCTTCAAAACTATTATTTAAAATGCTACTATCATACAAACAGAACGCTTGAAACCAAAGTGCTCTCTGGTCACCACAACCACCAGTGTTCCAAATTTCTGCCATGAAGGAGGATGCCTCAGGTAGCTGGATGCAATTGGCTGTGCAGGATAATCACAGTGGATACAAGCTGTGCTGGAGTTTAGGTCATGTTCCAAGTGTCAAAAAGGTACAAATTTCATTACAGGTTTGGAATGGCCAACTAAAGAAGGAGTTCACTGAGACACTACAAAAATCAGAAGTGCAGCTAGCCCTGTAAGTGGTAAAATTCAATGTTTTCTAAAGATCGACCCTCAAAACTCATTTCCATCTAACATAGGGCTGACTTCTTCATACATGTGCAGCATACATGTACCTGCCTTTCTAAGTTCAGATGCATCAATATTCAAAAGCTATTTCTGTGCAAGTTCTCTTCATTATCTTTTCCCACATTAACTTGGTTCAAAAGCTATAAAGTATATCTAGCTTAAGTTGCTCTGATCTAAAAGCAATTTCGTTCATGATTCCTGGTGAACCTAACAGTTTCTAAGGAAGTTACGTATAAATTTTAATTCTGATCATCCTTGAAAGCTTGGCACATGAGCTGACAGAGCTTGGAAAATGGACAGGATGACACAAAAATTCAAGGGAGGAGAAAAAAAAAAGGTGTGTGGGTGAATCACTAAAATTAAGCATCATAACAAGTAAAGACTAAACAGTGTCACTGGCATAAGCTGTGATAACAACCCACGTGACAGAAATAAGAAACCTTGCCTCCTAGACAATTAAATTGTTGAACTCTCCAGTTAATTCCAGAGCAACACTTTAGCTGGATTGCATTCAAGTTCCAGGTAAAAAGCCTACAACACCAGAGCTTACTATTGGAAGAGCCACAGCCCAAATGGCAAGGAGTGAAAATGGTCTATGGAATAGAATTATCAAATGGCATAAGTGAACACTGACAAAGAACGTAGAATGACGAAGCTATTTTATTTACCTCTGCTGCATTTAACCAGAAGTAAACTGTGTATTTCCAGGGGAAACACAAATCTTCCTGGCACTGGGAGCATGAACTGTGCTCTCCCAGCACTCCTGAAACACTTTGGCTGTTCTAGAGGAGCTTTATTTTGTGAGACCTGCCAGTTCTGCATTTGTTCTGATAAGACTTTTTTCCTGTAAGAGAACCATGTGGCCTCATACTTTGCCAGACAAAGTCTTGAAACACACAGATCCAATATTTAAGTATGGTTTCGGGAAGCACCAATCTCTGAACAAGTAAAATGGCACATGATCACATCTGCAAAATTCAACTGGTTGGATTTTGGCTTCAGCTACAGTAAGGTTTTCCTCATAGGAACTTAGCCAAACTTGGGAGTGGGCCAAGGCAGAGTTAAATCACTGTGCCCATATAAGGCACATCAGATTAACAGGAAAACTCTGCATTGCTATCAATTCCTGCCCCACACTGAACTGCTGAAAGGGTCAGAGCAGGGCCTGCTTAACTCATGGCAGTTTGCCTCTCTCATAGCACTGCATAGATACTAAACTTCTGCAATACATTTGCCATAAGAAGTCATAGGATTATATTTTAGTTCTGTCATTTTAGGGGTTTGCTCTATTGTTGCTTTACCAATCTCCTCTCTGACTCATCACGCTGCTGTTTGCAATCTGCATCCAGGCACTCCTAAAAAACCCAGAAAACCCTAATTGTTTACATTTGGCTTGCTCACTCCTTTTCTGAGAAGTGTTCCCTGCTGCATGTGCTCCACAGCACGGTGGTTCTGAGCAGAGGGGGACAGCAGGAGCCCGTTCCAAACCCTTTGCTCCCTCACAATTCCTATGTGCTGAGCAGCTCTGCTGTTCCTGCAGGCTGCACCTGGAGCCTGCTGTTCTGCTGGGATGTGGAGAACCTCACCCTGGGATTGAACAGCTTCTGCCTGGTTACCTACACAAGCAGGACAAGCTGCTGGTGTGTCTTTACATAAGAAAAAAGCACTCCAATTTCCCCTTTGGTGAGGACTGCTGTGACCATCCGTGGCAGCCTCATTCCACAAGGAGGGCACATTTCACTCCTGCAAGCATTTGGAAGAAGGCAATGATGTGATTATGTATTCTACACAAACAAGAGTTGTGTATCGCACATACTCTGTAGTTGATTTTATCAGCTGAATGGGACTTGTGTACTCAACTCCACAAAATTAAGTATTTGGGTCACGTCTCGGAGGTTGCCTCACTGCTTCCCCTCTGCCCTCCCATGCTTCCATGGTCAGAAAAAGTTTTGCCATTTGGGTTGCCGACTAGACTTATCTCAAAAACATTAAGAGAAAAAAGAGCTGCTCACAGAAGTGCTGCTCTAATATATCAAATTAAAGCAGAAATCACAGCTCTGAGGCTCATCATCTTCGGGTGGTGAAATTATGAGATTCCCTACGACTCTCAGAGCCACTTGACTCAATTCAAAGTATTAGTTTTGGGAAGTATTAAAGCTATCACCAGAGAATACTTGTTTTATCCATGCAACCCTAATAAAAGTTGTTTAATACTGATTTTCCTCTATGCTTTTAGAACTCAGTAGTTCTACGTGTTTCTGCCTTAAAATATTAACACACGAATAATGTGTTAATAATGAATGCTAATGGTAAATGCATGTAATACATGATATTTTCTAAATATTTTCTATCCTTTAAGTGACTGGCAGAATTGTGAGCAGTTATCTTCTTATTCAAAACTCTCTTTCTGGAACGAACTCAGTTTTTGAAGTTAACTCACTTTCCTTGAACTTCCAAAACTCATTTAGACAGCAATGTTCAGTCATAAATCAAAATTCCCAAAAAATCACACTAAAAGGAACATTTTTTTTTTTTAACATCAAGAAGTCATAAGCTCCTGAGCAATAAAGTAATTCATAATAATCATTCATGATAGTGCTTTCACTTTGAGGAAATGTGGAGCATTATAATACGTTCAACACATGGCAGTGATGTTTTCCAGAAATAAAACTCAAAGTTGTAAGGCCCAGCTACTACAGATGGTAGTTCGTAGCAGCTGCAGCTCAAGCCAGAACAACTCTGTCTTCCCTCTCTGTATTTATTTTCATAAGATTTCCTTGTCCAAACTGACTTTATGGGAATTAATGCCCTACATTTGATGCTGCAGAGTATTAAGCAGGGGAGGCAAGGAAATATGAAGAGGGAAAAGAAGAGGAGCCATCCCTCCCTTCCATGTGTTACTACTCAGAGTATGAAGAAGCTGTACTGGCTTCATCATAAAATATACAATACTTTATGAGCATGAAAAGTTGGAAGCTGCAAATTGAAAATACAAAATAGCATCTACCACAGTACAACAAATTCCAGTGAAAGCCACAGTTCCCCGAAACAGAGCAGCTGATTAAATCAAACAGTAAAAAGAAAGGTCAGTTTCACATACCTTTACTTTAATTTCTAAAATGGTGAAGTCATAAAATAAACACATCAAAACATAACCCAGAGATATTTTTTGTAATGCTGTTTTGCTTTATCTAACCTTGGAGTCCCTCCTCTATATTACATTAACTTCTGTCTTTGTGTTATGGGGAAAAGGCAAGCTCCCAAATTACAAATGCAACAGAAAACATGACTGCACTACTGTGGTCATTCCCAAACAGCCAATGCCTATCAACAGCGGGACAAAATAACCAGGAAGATGTTGCACTATCCTCTTCTCAGATAAAGAAGGTGAAAAAAAAGAAAAAGCAGGTCCCTGTTCCTTCAGTGCCAGTCTCCTCATCACTTTCAGATCAGAAGCTGTTAAAACCTCCTCTCTCATAATGCCAGGCTGCTCTACTCAATATCATCAATACATAGGACATAAATATATAATTTAATTTAAAAAAATTTAATTAAATCTAAAAAAAATTAAATTTAAAAAAATCCCTGGGATAACTACGCTTCCTTTGTCTGCAGGGATCGCTGCCTGTGAGATCACAGTTATGCCTTTTCTACTTTCCTGTGTCAGGAACTTGTTCCACCTCCATTAAAAATACTGTATTTGTAACGCTGTGTAGAGGCAAACTGGTTTGGGACCTAGACTGGGACATCTCCAAATCCTTACTTTCCTCAGAAGAATAAAGGAAAGTCAACAGCTTATGAAAGCCCAGAGGCCTGGAAGTGTCTGACACCTCAACACCAGCCTGCTTTTAAAAACCTCTTCAACTTGCTTTTAGTATCATTCATCTCAGCAGGCGAGTGGCATTCGAGCTCCTCCGAGGAGTCATGTTGGAATACTACAGTAAAACTTAATTAGCATGGACTGAGTAATTCCTTTGCCAAAATTATAAGAGCTTTTCTTCATTACTGTGTGAAGCTACAGTAGTGTCAGGAATGTACTCAGTGCTACTCCAAATAAGATAAAGATATTTTTACTTTAGTTTTATGTTAAACTGTTACAAATCTGAGCATCTGAAGCTGTGATTTTAAATCCTTACTACACACTCAAATGTGAGCCATCTGCAAATGCCACATACTCACATCGTCCCATACACAATTCTTAAGAGCTACAAGTACAGTTTAAAAAGCTCAGGCTATTTTCTGTACCCAATTTTAGGCAGCTAAATTTATTATCAGCATTTGAGATGTGGCTGATCTAAATTCAGGGCAATGTGCAAGAATTGCACTTTACCCCCAAAATACCTACAGAATCACACCAAAATTAATTAAGAGTGGTTTGCAAGCAGAAAAGAAGTAAAAGAGCATCTGAAAGGTGAATTGAGGAAAAAGAATAAATTTGTATTTGCTGCAGACACATTGCTAACTCCATGCAAAAAGTGCTGAGCACTCTCCCTGCTGCAGTCACAGATTGGGCTGCAAGTGTTTTAGATAAACTTCAACATCTGGTTTCCTGTGTATCTGATTTGAAACAATCAGCACTCCAAATGCACTAATGCTGCCTTTATTTGTTGTACATTCTTTTGTTTAGATAAGCCCGCAGGCCAAATTACACACTGCCTTACAGCCCCTGGAACTCAATCACTCATTACTGATGGGACAGCACGGGGGTGTAAATGAATACCAACACATTACTGAAAATCACAAGGGCATGTAGCACTGCGAAAAGGCATGTAGTGCTGGAAAACACGCAGAGAGAAACAATTAAACGTACTCTGGAATGTACATGAGGATGTGTTATCTACCCAGCTGCCTGAACATCCTTTTCAAGACCTAGCAAACAAGGATGTAACAGTCACCAAAAAAAAAAAACCCCAAAAAACAAAAACACAAATAAAACCAAAACAAAACACACAAAAAAAACCACCAAACCAAACCCTCACACCAGAAACAAACTAGAAAAAACCTACATACTACAAACCAAAAAAAAAAAAAAAANAAAAACAAAAAAAAAAAAAAAAAAAAAAAAAAAAAAAAAAAAAAAAAAAAAAAAAAAAAAAAAAACGAAAACCACCCAACAAACTCCAAACATTTTCTACAGCATCACAAATAAGTCTACTGGAGAAGGCATTTTTCAAAATCAACCTCTTTAAATGCAACACATCCGCCTAAAACATTCAGCTGAATATTTTGCATGAAATAACTGGTAGAATGAGGAAGCAAGCATCCATTCTGCTGAACCTGTGCAACACTTGGCACTCTCTCACAAGCAGGTTTGTTGACAGGCTCCAAGTGGTCAGGGGCTGAGTGCACAAAGAGATGCAAGGATCTCCTCACACACAGCCAGGAGCTGTCAGAAAGGACCTGGGGATTAGGGGAGCCCCGGAGAGAAGCCCTGCAGAGCTGCTGCCCCTCAGTGTCTGCTCACACACCGAGCAGTGATCTCCACTGGGCTCAGCCCAGCCCCTTTCAGACCCAGCAGGCACTGATTTTCCTTGCCAATTTGATCTGAAAAACATTTTGAAATGTCTGTTGACTGTGCTGTGATAAAAGCATTCATAAAAACGCGGAACTAAAGCTACCAATCTGGATACTTTAACTTTTATATTTCTGCTTGTGTTATACTCATGATTGGTTTTCAGCTTTCTCCATGGGAATGGCTCACAATAAAAGGGATGATGGGGCTTGGAGCACCCTGGGATAGTCAAAAGTGTCCCTGCCCATGGCAAGGGTGGAACTGGATGGTCTTTAAGGTCCCTTTCAATCCAAAGCATTTGGGACCTTCTAGTCTGTCCAGCTGTGTAAGAGGGAAGGCAAAGGTTTTGTTGTGAGAAGTAGAGGTTTTAAGGGCATTTCCACAGACATGGAAAAAGATCTGTGGCTGGCAAGAGTTCCATTTACTCCTGAAATGCCACATCCTATCCCTTCTCCTTTAAGAAGGAGAAGCATCCAGGCAGCTGGACCACATACAATCCACAGCCATGCAGTAAATATTCATATTATTCAAAATTCTGGCTTGGCTTGGAAGGGCCCCAAAACAAGGAAGACAAACAGGCAGCCTGTGACTGAATCCTGCATGGGTTTCTCATTCTCAACCCAAATCATAGAAATCTCCCATCTCTTAAAAATACAGGGTCAACTTTGTTTTAACATTTCCTCTCTCCTGGGCTTGGTTCCTAAAAAAAGTACTGCATTTTTTTTCTTATGAAAGCTCTTTCTTCAAAAGATACAGAAAAGAAGTGAACTTCCAAACTCAGTCAAATCTGTGTGGCTGATATGGAGGGTATTAGTGGGTAAGGTCTGGCAAAGAGGTTGGAAAACACATTTTCCTCATTGGCTGGGGAAAGGAATCATCAGATACCCACAGAGTGACTTGCACAGTAGATGTATTAATTAATAGCTATTAAATTGTGCCTCACAGCTGCAGCAGGAGGATTATGCCAGCAGGAAAAACAGAAAGGAGCTGCTTTTCATGATCACCTGAGGCCCAAATGCTGCCACAGCTGGTCCAGCAGGGATGTGACCAGGACACCTTTGGGAAAGCATCTAAAAGGGCAAGTTGTATTCAAATGACGCCAAGAGAGCAAAGTTTTTCAATTTTCTACAGCAAACTATTTTGACAAGCATTTCTTTATTCTCTTAAGACTTAGTCTGTTTCTTTTGCTTATCTGACACGATCCTTGTGCCCACAAGTATTTTTAACATGTTTTTCAGCTGGAGATACCATCTACACTTTGTGAATATGTTCAGAGATCAGCTCCCCAAGACCAAATTCAAGTCACCAATACTGATGCATTTAACTTTTTAAGGCTGCAGATACTTGACTGTTCATTCAGTTATTCTGAGGAACAAAACGTACAGCAATAATAGTGAAGAAAAATAAGACAAAAATAGCTTTGAAAATGATCCTTCACTGCCTTTTTTTTTTTTTTTAGGACAAGAAGAACTTGACTTTAAACTGAAACAATTAATAGTCAGTGAAATGTAATTTGGCAGCTTGTTAGCTCTGCAGGGAGAGCTCTTAACACATACAAACCCTTAGAATTACACACAGGGAATGTATCATGTAATATAAATATATAGAGTTACATTCCATTACAGGATTCAGAACTGCCATTATAGTAAAAGTGTTTATTTTAACAAGGAAGTACAGTTTTAGTGTGGCTATTAAAGAAAATAAACCAGTCCGAAAATATTTTTATTTTTCATGACTGTTAATGCTCAAAGCATACAAACTGCAGTGAGAGCAAAACCAGAAACATCTTCTGAATTGTTGTCAATGTTTTGACTCACAAGAACACAAAGCCCAATTACTGTAATTACAGCGAAATATGCCACAATTATTTGCTGGTCTTATGCAGTTCTTGCCCTCCCGCAATTGAATCCTTGTAGAACAATTTCCCTGTTTAGTAGTGCTAATCGTGAATTCAATCCAGACCATATTGTTACCAACCTGCCTGTTCCCCACTAAAAAAAAAAAAAAAAACACAACAAAACTGCAAATTAAAGTAAATCTTAATAGTAGAGGAAATAATTTCCATGTTTTTCCTTAAGCTCAAAACAAGTTCAACAAAACAGTCTGTAGCTGTTGACTGCACTAAATTAAAACTATTCCCAACTAAAGCTTCAGCTGTTATTTCATACATCCAGGTGTAAACAAACGTTTTAGGAGGGTATTCCCTACTTCAAATGTATTTGCTCCAAATACTTATTTTTTAAATCTTATATGTGAGGATATTTTAAGTAGGGCAGTAATTTGAGTAAGAGTCCAAGTTGCAACTGTTAAAAAGGAAATTCAAAATAGCCACTGTTATGTGTACCCAATGCCATAAAAATTTTGACTGACAGATCTTCAGATCATAGAATTCAAACTGAAACATAAGCACAACCCCCCTCACAATAAGTTATGTTCCTAGATATGCTGCAAATTAACTGATCACATTTTATTTAAAAATAAATTCATGGGATTCAGCACTGTACTTCAATTCTGTACTTCAGGGCTCAGTTGGGATGTGCATTCTTTATTAATGCTACATTCCAACCCCCTTATACTGCTTATTTAGAACTTCCATTAGAAAATATTTATAATTAAAGAGCTTTAAAAATATGCTAAAGAAATTGTTCAGCTTTTGCTGCTACCAGTAAAACTCAAATGCTTTGAAACTCAGGTTCTGAGAAGACCCCAAATAATTACATCTTTTACACTCCCAATAGTAACCAAAAAACTTATATGGCAAGGGAATGGTGGTATTTAAAATGGAGACACAACCCTGAGGTGGAACGCATCCTCAGTCAGAGATCTGAAGTCTCTCTTTACTGATGATGTTGCGGAAATAGATTTGAATGTGCCCTGCAGCCCTTGGGACTGAGGGTGACCTCTGGCAGCAGGCCAGGGCTGTTCTGTGACTGTGAGAACCACAGGGATGTCAGGAGACAAAGCTCTTCTCTCCCTCCACCAAGAGGGTGGAAAAGTGGACTCTCAAACACACCCTGCACTTGTCAGTGTGGGTGACCCCCAGTCCCCATCAAGCACATCTGCAGAGAACACAGAATGTTCCTCCTGGGGAGATGGGTAAGGAAGTCCTGAGAAGCAGGAAAGGGCTGCTGGTGCTGAGACTGCTGAACACAACAGCCAGTGCAGCACAGACTGGCTGAAGATTCTGACAGGCCCAGAGGGAAATCTGGGTGAATGCTGAATTTCAGGAGTGACTTGACCAAGATCAGCATCTTCAGGGAAAAGAGATATTGTAAAAGTTACAACAGATGTGTGTTTTCTTACCCCATCAGCTCCATTAAAAGGCTTTGGTTTCATCCAAGCTTCTTTAAACCACATTACTGAGGACTGAGACAAATTCATCTTTGCTATGTGTGAAAGTAACACAGTCCAATTCTCATTCTTAGTGCTATTAATCTTAATAATTTATCACACTCATCATTCTTAATTTTAGATAAACACACTATTACAGATGTTGAACTCTAACAGAGCCATCAGGGGAAAACACAACTTCATGATACCATC
>VYZR01086433.1:25493-36776 GCA_013400675.1 Oxylabes madagascariensis
CTGCAAATATTTGCTCATTGGGAAATTACTGTTGTTTCCTCTTCTCTTTCCAAAAGATAACAATATTGCAAAACATGATGTAGCCAAGTATTCCAGTGCTAAAGGTGCACCAGTTGTACACACACAGCAGATTACTGAATACTCCAAAATTGAGGGGGAATCAGTTCCAGATGTTTTCTACTGATTAATTTCAGCCCAAGCAAAGTTCAGCAAATGACAAGCAGCTGCTTTTCTTTTTTGCCATAGTCATGAAAAATCCCCTTAGAGTTCTGGCTGACTCTAACTGGCAGATACTGGGTGCAGCACTATTTTTCCTGAGTTTTCATGATTAACAGAGACTCTGAACAGCCTCCATAGCAGCTAATTCTTTCCACCTCCAGTCTGTCAGGTTTTATGCAGATAAAAATTAAATGGAAGAAGCTCAAAAATAAAAACAAACAAATAAATATTCTTTTGAAATACCTCAGTGGTGTAAAGCCCCTCTCACTGCACATACTGCTGTCTCTTGAAGTAAGTCAAAGTGGAACAAAAGAAATATTAAGGTGTCACTAAACCAGGCCATGGCTCAGTGCAACCTTTATGACCCATCACTTCATTTCAAACAGGGCAGAAACACTTTTTACCACGTATAGAGGTTGACACAAAGCTTTACTTCTTAGCTTTATCTCCTGTTTATCCTCAGCCATTCAGTGCTTTTTTCACACCTGATGGGATTAAACTCAAATAAAGACATTGTGTGTTTGTATCCTCAAGCAAACTGACAGGTCAGATTTTCCATCTTAGCATTTATGCTGAGCAGGGCAAGGAAGCATTTCCAAAGCACAGAACTTCCAAATTCTTTCCAAGGCAAATATTCCCATGGAGTTGTGGTTGGGAAGATCAGCACACACGCCTGTATATCAAAATTATTTCCCAAGCACTCTCTGTGACTGCAAAGAGACACGTCAAGCAAAATAAATTGTTTAGAAGTGGCTACACCTGGCTACTTCAACAGGGAGCAAAACCAAAATAAAGGGAACACCCAATCTTTTCTTCTCTATTTTTCAACTAATGGTTATTATATATGGACACAGCCCCCTCCAAAGAACCAGTGTTTATTTTGCTTCTAATTATAGAATCTTTTCAGCATTCCCAGCTGACATACAACAGCAATAAGCAAAATACATGCTTTTCAAGACATTAATTCACTTTGATGAAAAGTATATTTTAAGAAGTAGTAAAAGTGTATTTACTACTCCACCATCCAAGTAAAACCAGTTTAAAGGCCATAGATTTTTAGACATGATGCCCTCATCTCCTACAATAATGCTTTGTCATTTCCATCAGAAAAAAAAAAATCCAAACTTTTGTGGCTAAAAAGTAGCTTTCCATTTTAGATTAAATCACATCATCTTTTCCCCACAGAGCATTCACTACATTTCCTGCAAAAATCAGCTTCTCTTGCAAAAGCTGCCATCCCTGATTACCACTCCTCCTTGTTTATGCTGAGGATAAACAACTGTGCAGGCCCATGTTTAATCCTGCATTGACTAATTGCATTCTCCACTTCTGTAATGCTGTGTCAGTCTAAAAACACTTCACAAACAATTAGGACTCACAGAATCTCCGTGACAGAGACAAGATTTATATTCATGTAACAGACGATGCAACCCAAGCACAGTGAGTTAATTGTCTGCCCGAGGTCACCCCCAGAATCAGTAACAGAAGCCAAGAACTCAGCCCTCCCTCCTCAGCACGGGATGAGCCTTGGATATCCAGTCTCAACACCAACACAAGGATTCCAGCAGAGCCTACCAAGGTGTGTTGGAGATTTGTCACTGCCTTAGATCCTCACTTTTAATCCATTTCTTTTGTGGAAAAGGGTTTGAGGCTAAAGCTGACAATTCTGGGCTTTTTTACAAAACCAGTACACACACACAAAAAAAAAGGAAGAAATGCAGTGAGTTATCCTTATTCCCATTTATAAGTACCTGCTTCTCACCTTCAGTAAAAAGGCTTCATGTTGGCTCAAAAATGCCTTCACCAGGGAACTGCAATGAGCCTCACAGCACCACAGCTGTACGTGTGTCACCACTGGTCTAAATGCTGGTTGGGATTCCCCCCTCTCCCCGTTTCCCTTTTCTCATCCACTGGATTGCATGGATATGTGCCTTGCAGTTTGAAATTAAATTACTGCAGTTTAAAGTCTGGGTTTTAGCATTTTAGACCACAATGTTCCATTTTCACACTGGAGTGAGACTGTTGCTACCTCCTTGAAACTTAGCAAAAGATGGAGTTCTTACGTGGCCATAGTGAGAGAAATCCAAGCTGTGTAGCACATCCTTATCTGTGCTTTTAAGAGCACATTCCAGAGACGGTTTTCCCAGACAACCTTAATTTATACATTAACTCCCCATTCCCTGCTGCACAAGCTGCAGGACAATTTTTAATATTAAAGTAAGTTGACTAATTAGAAAAATCACAGTCTTAACCAGAGTTCACACCCTCCATAAAAAGGGAAACCTCAAATCCCAATTTCCCTCTTTTCCTACTCTCTCCAAGGCTGTCCTTGCTTCCCCAGAATGGTTTGGGCCACCTGACCCCAGGCAGGACAAGCAAAGCTGTCCCGGCTCCCTGGAGCCCAACACATCCCTCAGGACCATGCAGGGAGTTATTTTTTCCACACTGTGGGATCACATCCCATAAGCAGCTGGTTAAAAGACTAGAGATCAGGTCAAGCAGCTGCTGGATATCAAAAGTGTGGGGACAGATCACTGCAGGGAATTCATGATCCAGGATTAGGGGGGAGACACAGCAGGAGCATCCCTGCCCTAGGGAAGGCTCCCAGAGTGCTCTCAGCAACTTCTTGGTCAATCCCAACTACCTATTGAATAAAAATGCCACTATAATCCACAGCTTGGACCACTGATGGGTTTATTTAATAGCACCCAAGGCAGAAATCTCTCTAAATGTATTTGTCATTTCAACAGCACGCCTCTGGTAAATGTTTTATGAAGTATCATATTCCAGCAAGTTTTCATCCACTGTTCAGGAGCCTTAACCAGTTTTCTAGGCTATAATCCAGGTCCTATGTTTATAGACACACACAGATGATACAGGAAAAGGTGACAAAAATCAGTATTAAAATTGTATTCTGCTTGTCTCCTATTTAAAATGCACATTGCCACATCAGAGAAAAAACAAAACCCACTTGATCTGACATGATTGCTCATGATAATTCACATTCCCTGTTACTTATTTCCTTCCTACTGACTGGTTTGATTGGGGGTGGGGTTTTTTTTGTGTTGTTGGTACTTTTTTTAATTTTATTTTTCCTTCTTAAATTTCTGCTTCCCTTGGAGCCAAGTTCCAAAATTGAATATATCTGGGGATTGTTCTGACACAAAAAGTGAGGGGAAAGAAAGCTGTTGATGGACAGGGGCTCAGAGCTTTCCTTCACAAAGGGAAGGTGCCACCATCCTCTCTCAGGACCCACTCTTGAAATCCAGATCCAAAACTGGAAACACCTCATGGCTGCTCCTGACAGAGGGAAGACTGTACCTCTACTTGTCCCAAGTACCTTTAGTGCTTATATCCCACTTTACTTACTGCTTTACATATTCATACTCATTAAAAACACCACAAACACCACCCTTTAAGCACCTCATGCAGCCCCCAGTTGAACCTATCCCCGCACCCTGACTCACCTCCTCAGCTGCCTCTGCTCCCCTCTCCTGCCTGGCTCTTTGGCACTCTATCTTCCTTGAGATATGCTAAAATCCCACATTCAGGTGCACACAAGCTGCTCCCCCAAACTCCGGGGAGATAATCTCACTGCTGGGCCTGGAGAGACACCCTGGGACTGCCTCTGGCTCCCCTTCACCAGCAGAGCCCAGGAGCCCCCAACAGCCAAAACCTCATCCCACAGCAGGACCTGCCTCGTCCTCACCGGCCACTCCTGGGGCTCTCCCATTCCCATCACCCTCACTGGCCACACCTGGGGCTGTCCCATTCCCACCATCCCCATCCTCACTGGCCACACCTGGGGCTGTCCCATTGCCACCATCCCCATCCTCACCTGGGGCTCTCCCATTCCCATCACCCTCACTGACCTCGCCTGGGGCTCTCCCATTGCCATCAGGAATAGGTTCAAAGCAATCACATTTCCCCTCCCCTCCCCACAGCCCCAGCCCTGCACCCGGGGTAAAGGAGAGGGACACAGAAATTATATTTAGAGGGTGGTCCTTGATAAAAGGCACCATTTTCTTTCTTTTTAACATCTTTGTCTAGCAGAGACATTCACATTTTCACACACAGCTACTTACACATAGGGAAGAGCTATATTTCATGTGTCTTACCTATTTTCACTTAGGTCTATTTTGTCTTAAATCTATTTTGACACAGACACATTTACATATACATGAATTTACAACTGCATCTCATATTTATTCAGCCTTATCTCAATTTACCCTTCTCTGTCTACATTTATGTATCTATTTAGACTGCGTCAGCTTACACTTCTATTTGGATTACATATTAACCCTTATTGCACAGAAAATCAATTTAGACCAGATATCTCTTTAGAGTTAAATATTTACACTTCCATCTAATTTCACATCAGCCTGTTTAGGTGTAGGTATCTATACACCCTTACATACAACCTCTATTGAGATTACATACATGATCCACTTCTACCCTGCTACGCAAAGCAAATGTAGGTGGTTCCAGCTGGACAGAAATCTTTCATTTTAAATCATCATCCTGCTCTCTTAGTAGTCTCCAGTCAGTGGCTCTCAGGTTCCTTCTGATCACTCCCTGACCCCTCAGCTGTTTGCTTTGCAAGCCCAGAGAGACAAACCCACCTGAGTTGTGCATCTTTTCCAGTCCTTTCTCTTATGTTCTAACTTTAGTTGCTCCCCATTGAATCATTTTCCAATAGCAAGCGACACAATTTGAAGTGTCAATTTCAGCACATTCAGAGGTAATTTTCACGGGATAGAAAAAATTGTTAACTGTTTCCTGACACCATTACTGTGTTGGTAACTTGGTCAAACTTCCATTCCGCAAATATTTTCATCTCAAGTTTAGGACATTAAGGGAAAGCTCACAATTTACCCAGATCATTCTTTTCTTTCCTAAGTTTTGGAAAAGTTGTACATTGGGATATTCACATGAATTCACTAAAAAGCTCCTACGTCTCCCAAGTTATTCTGTGCTGGATTAGCATTACTGGTAAATTTGCAGGACCTGAGGGTTGAGGCTTCTCTGGCTGCTCTGTCCAGACCTTCCCTGACCTGACCCTGATTCAGCTGTGACAGCAATTTCTCTAATTGAGCAGGTGTCTGTGCCTCGTTTTACTTCTGTTTATCTTTGTGTTGCACAACCATGCCTTCGTATCTGCAGCAGTTATTTTAGTGGGATGAGATATTTACAACCAAATAATGACAGAGTTTACAGAAATACAGGCTGGGCAGAATATCAGAGGCCTTGAGAAGTGGAAACACAGGATGCAGTGTGTGAGTACAGGCAGGAGATAAGATGGGGCACAGACTTGGCACTGGAGACCTCACAGCTATAAACAATTCACTAACAGTTTAAAAAAAAAAAAAAAAAAAAAAAAAAAAAAAAAAAAAAAAAAAACCANAACAATTCACTAATAGTTAAAAAAAAAAAAAAAAAAGCAGTCCTGAAGCAGAACAAAACCATTTGTAGGGGTAACAGAGAACAAAGAAATTCTATTTCACACACTTAAAAGGGAACATAACATGGTAAATTCTGATGAAACCTGGAGCTGCACAGCAATAAGGAAATACATTGAAGGGTGTTAGAAAACATTTCTATGTGACCCCAAATGGATCCCAGGGGAAAAAGGAGAAACTGTCACCACAAACATCATATTCCTCCCTGTTCAGGACATGAGATTTCAACAAGTCGTGTACTTTCCCCTCTTCCTCCTGCAGCAAATTATACCCAGGAACTGAAGGAGCATAAATACCAGATAAACAGGCAGAATTTTAAAAGCAAGTTCTACAGTTTTAATTGAACTTTTACTATGGTTGCAGCTTTTTAATTACTGAAAAAAAAAAAAAGGCATTTGATTCTCCTTTGTAACAATTCAATCTAGACTAATTAGATTGAGATTTTAGTTATTCTAGCACTAAACTCTAGTTCCTACTTTTACAATGTGTGTTTACCCTTTTTGATACAGAACACTGAGTAAAATACTTCTTAACCTAATTTCTACCATACCTTATCTATTAACTCTGACCTTCCATTCTTGAAACACCTTATTTCATTTCACTCTTTTTCCCAAGGCTGACTAAGCCAATACGTTTTTTCAATACAGATGTCAGGAAACCCCCACAAGGGCCTGCATTTAGTGAGAAGATTCTGCTGATTCCTCAAACATACCAAAAGAGAAACCCAATTACCTTTTGCAGCAGCCCTCTTGTTAGAGGGTAGAAATGAGCCGAGACACAGACTTCTTGTTTATCACAGCATGAAAAGGGCCCTGGTTTATCCCTCCGTACAGCTCAGCCATCCTGACTCCAACCATTCACTGACCCTGGCTGCAGCAAGCTCCTACTGGAGGTTTCCCTTGCAGCCCCTGACTGCTGGTTATTTCCTGCTAAACCATGACTGCAGGGATCAGTTTGCAGACTCTGACTGCAGGCTTTTACCCAGCTAGACTGTGACTGCAGGGTCCAACAACTGCTCTCACTGCAGACCCAGACTGACCTCACAGCAGGGATTCTCTCTTCTCAGCATGACTCTTCTTCATGACCTGCTGGTTCCCTCTTCCTCAAGGCTCCTCTTCCTTCATGATCCCTCCTCACCAGCTCACCCACTCCCTTTTATCACACTTGTCTTCATTGGATACAGCTGTGACCCATCGGGGCAAGGCTGTATTGGTAATTAACACAGCTGTTACTTACCAGGGGCACAGTCACCTGTATTCCCTTCTACAATTACTGACTTTGTCCTCAAGAGTAGATTTCTATGACAGCGTCTTGGATTTTCTTCTTTCCTTCTCTTGCCTGAGCCTCACCCAGCAAGACTATGTATATTCTGGATCCCAGAGTGAAAATTATCAGGGCTGCATCAGTACTGTGAAAGAGCTTACCATAAACTTTAGAATTCATCAGGTCAATTTATAATCTCACTTTAAAAAGCTGCCTCTGTGTCATTATTAGTCAATATGTTGACTCAAATACAATTTATTTGCTTCTCTAATTTTCTACATTTTTGATGTTTTTACAGTTATCTGAAATACTCATTTTGGCAACACAACATCTATGCTGGGGTATGCCCTCCTTTTCAACTCATAATTATGATTTTTTTCCCCCCACTGCTGTGCTGATAGTTGTCTAGAAAAAGCCTGAGGGAGCTGCAAACACCTTCCCTTACTCTGCACTGCCACGGCCTCTGGGAACATCTGGTACAAAGTCCATGCTCAGGTCTGGTCTGACCAGTGATCCAAACCCTGGTCTTAAATCAGGCACTACAGGGAGTTGAATAAATGCAGAACAAACATAAATTTTTAAAACTCCAAAGCTGCCAGATTTAATCAGAAGTAAGAGTGGGTTTGGCAGAGTTAGTTGTTCTCTTTCTGTACCTCCCCTCGCCCCATCCCCACCCCCAGTCCTGTCATCTATTTTGGCCATGTGAGATAAACCACAGAATTCACAGCAAGGTCTCACTCAGGGCAGCCTGGGCTGAACCAGTAAAGACTGAAAACTTTCTGGTGAAGAGGTGTTTCCACGATTCTTACACATGGGCAAGCACCATCAGTACAAGTCCTGAACTGGCAGACAAATGGAGACGTTAAACAGCTCTACACTGACCACAAATTCTCACTGCAAAGCCACCACCATCTGCTAAACTCGCCTTCTTAAGAGCATGACATTTGTCAGAAGCCTGGTATCTGGATACTTTCTCATGCTAATTTGGTGCATACCTTTATATTTATGATTTTCAGACTTACTGACAGTTATGCAGACCCTCAAAAGCTTTGGTGTTTGCTTTATTCTGTTAATTTTGGCCACGTGTTTTTTCTCACCTTTCTCTCAGCCTGTCAGCACTGGAATCTCTGAATCCACTTCACTTAAAATGTTTGCTTCTTTGTATGTACTGCAGACTGTAATCCATCTACACCAGGGAGGGAAAGCAGTCCCTTTTCCCAATGGGAAATGCAGTCCCACTCTCTGGAAAAAAACAGCTCATTTCCAGACAGGTGAATGCTGGAATGTCAGCATCCAAATGAGCATGACAGACAGAATAAATCCACATTAACACTACTTTACACATTTTATATGAGAGGGATGACAAATGTAGGAGGGTCAGAGAAAACTGCAGTACTCTCCCCTCTCCTGGTAAAAAGTTGCTCTTGTGCAGTTTTGCTTTAAACTGTGCACACATCAGCATACGAGAAACTCCAAAAATCAAACAGAAAAGCACAGTGATAAACAGGGAATTTTATTTTTAGCCCAGCAGAGATTTATCACTATGAAAGTCTTGTGACTTTGACAAATCTAACAATAACGAGTTGTGTATACAACCTACAACAGCTGACAGAGAATAATATATTCCATCTGCTGGAGCTGTCCCAGGAGGCTGACCTGCAAGGTCTAAAAACTTTCAAATTTCTATGATTTTTTTCCTCCCTAATAAAAAGCACTATGAACAGCTATTTGGTTCGTTTTGGGAAGGATGCATTGTGGTGAACAGCTGACATTTGAAGATAAAACTCAAAATGCATCTAGAAAATTCCAGTTACACCAAAATGCTGTTTGCCTTCTACATGGATCAGTCTCTGTGACCTGCCACTCGCTTTTGCTCTTCTAATTAACTACAATCTTCATACTTGAGTGCCTTTAAACCTTAAAGGAACATTGAAGATGTCAGAGGGCTTGCACATATCTTGTCATCCTGATAACAGACCCTGCTGCAGAGGAGCAGGTACAAGGACAGGCAAAAGTACAGGTAAAGATTAATTTCAGGAATACAGAGAATACTTACGGATATAATCTCAGGTAAGGATGAAATGACTGACGGTTTTAAATCACTACATGAAAATATGAAATCAGACACCCTGGTATGAAATAGTTCTTCAGTTGGAGCAACAGACACTCATGAAAAAAAAAAACCCACTGCATTGAAGGGTCACAGAAATGCTCCAAAGGCTGGAGCACCTCTCCTGTACAGACGGGCTGAGAGAGGAGAGGTTGTTCAGCCTGGAGAAGAGAAGGCTCTGGGGAGATCTGATTACAGCCTTCCAACACCTAAAGGGCCTTTGTAAAAACATTGCAGAGGGACTTTTTACACAGGCAAACAGTGATAGGACAAGGGGAATGGTTTTAAACTAAAAGAGGAAGTACCTAGATTAGATATTAGGAAGAAGTTCTTCCCTGTGAGGGTGGTGAGGCCCTGGCACACGTTGCTCAGAGAAGCTGTGGCTGCTCCATCCCTGGAAGTGTCCAAGGCCAGATTGGATGGGGCTTGGAGCAACCTGGGACAGTGGAAGGTGTTCCTGCCCATGGCAGGGGGTTGGAANGGACAGTGGAAGGTGTTCCTGCCCATGGCAGGGGCTGGCACTGGATGATCTTCAAGATTCCTTCCAACCCAAATAATTCTGGGATTCTTTGATCCTTAAGGTCCCTTCCAACCCAACCCATTCTATGCCATGCCGTTCTGTGACTCGGCATCACAGTTATTTTCTAGAACTTTCTACATTGCTATGTTTTAGTTTTTCCTTATTAATTTCTTTCTAAATAGCTTCATTTCAAGAGGTTTGATTTCCAACAAGGAAACTATTATTATGGAAGACTTTTGGCCTTTCCCTTTCTGTAAGGATGGACAAGTTCTGAGTGCTACAGATCACTTTTCATCAGTCACACCCAGACCCCCATGCACAGTGCAGAGGTCAGGAGTTATTTTTCTTTTAGGTTATCAAGTTTTTGTTTCAAAACTCTACCATTTTTGGAGAATAAAGGTCTTGTTTCTACATTATGCACTATCCAATACATGGGTTTTTTTATTCCACATACACAGAGACCTCCCAGAAAGAAACCTTAATGTTGATCATCTCTGTTTTATAAGGTTTCCCTTTTCTCTAACCTTCTTCATAGAAATAAAGGAAAGCATTTTTGCCCAGCTTGGGAAGATCTGCCTGCTAAGCAAGGCTGGAGCAAGCCAAGAGTAAGATGAGTGGATGTGGATACATGAACCAAATGTCATTAGAAAAATTCTTTTTGCATGAGAAAAGGTGTGTTCACATAATGCCATTGCTGAATTAAGGCAAATGTCTCCTTTTCCAAGGATACTTGAACTACATTTCTATCTATTTCTGCCCAGAACAAGGAATTTTATCACTGCAATTGTTACTGTGTTGCCTGTTCTTGACAGGCATTTATTTCAGGCCTTCCTGAAAAAAGAAAGTCCCTCTCTCACACCTGACCAGAGCAGCAAAGAGCTGGTTTAAAGCAGCAGCTCTGTTCCTCTAGGTCAGGCCTAGAAAAATGATCTGATTCAACCTTGCCATCATCTGCAAAACATCCAGCCCCCACCAGCAATGAATAAAATGTTCCACTACAGCAACACTCACACAGAAGCTGGCATGGCCCCTTTCAATTACCTTTTTTGAATTATGATCCTCTCTGCCTTTTCTACTTTCAGCTTTTTGGACAGGAAAAAAATGCCCCCATTTACAGGCTTGAAGCCTAGTACTTCCACTTCCCAGGAATAGAAGCCTATTAATTCTGGCAAGGAGAACTTCACTGAGAGAAATCAGGTTTAAACTTTTGAGAGGTGTCAAGAATGTTCAGTCAATTGAGCAATTGAGTTCGCCAGCTACATTCCTGGAAGCTTTGCAACAGAAGGAATGAATCAGGAAAATCAAATTGAGTGTGATTTAACCCTGCCACTGGCTAAGGCAAAACGTGAAAGAAAATGAAAATTAGATAAAATTTAACTGGTAAAGGAATAATATGCATGGCTTTCTCTCAGAATAAATTTGACCAGCTATAATGAAAGTACAAGAAGAAAATATTTTCAGAAAAAGTGGGGAAAATCTTTTCATTTTCCTGTAAGGCAGAAAAAGATACAAGCTTGTCTCATGACTCACTTTGCTATGACACAGATCTTTGCTCAGATTAACTATGACCATTGAGAGAACACAGCTTTAGTGAACCAACATACACTGGCAGAGTCCTGAGTACAGCCAGCAGAGTCCCCAACATCTTAGTGGCCTCCAGGACTGTTGCTAAACACTTTGCTGCTCACATCACATCACATCACATCACACCA
>VYZR01086435.1:4038-18752 GCA_013400675.1 Oxylabes madagascariensis
TCCACAAACCTCTGATGCTCTGTTTTTCAATTATTTAGCTTTGTGTTTAATTTTTAATATACCTGCCTTTAAAGGGTGTTATTAGCCTGAAAGTTACATTTGGAAAATAAAAGCATTGGAATGGGATACTTCATTTAATAAGCATTGAAATGAGACATTCCTGAAAAGGAAAGCCATTATTCTGCTTCATCTTAGTATTTACTGTTTTCATGAAAAATGATCAGTAATTTCTGAAAAAGAAAGTACCCTTTAAAAGATGTCCCAAGCCAGCTGCTGAAAACAGGAGTTATAGTACATAATTGCTCATCATTCAAAGTTGTGCTTGGGGATTCTTTCTGTGTGTAGTACAGAATGTAAAATGATTAGAGAAAAAAATTATTTCTGGTATGTGAGAGAGAATAAATGTTTCTTTTCACAGTGTGCTAATATAGCAGTGCAGAAACTACAACAGATACTAAAAAGCACTAAAAACTATTTCTTCAGCAACACATGGAATATGACTTGCCATTTATCGAAATTATTCTTTTAAAACCTGAGAACCTGTCCCTTGATGCAAACTCACACATCAAACACCTCTGACACTCTATTTATTTTTAGAGTTACAACATCTCATTTACTGTCAATTTATGCTGTATGTAGCACTGATTGTTTTTCTTGCAAGATTAAGAGCAGAGTTTTAAACTGTCTTCCTCAAGGTCACAAGCCTGGCAGTAAATTCTTCTCTTTTGTAAATCATGAAGTACTTCAATAACAAACAAAAAACCCTTCAAGCCAAAACAAAAAAATAACAGACAAACATGCTTAGGTTTATGAAAATCAAATGATACGTATTCTAAGACAATTTCTTCCATAAGACAGAAAGTATCAGCAAAATCAATAGTGAGAACTTGCAGCCTTAGTGATGGCTCTAAATCAGCAACTGCCATGCAAGGCATGGAAAAACAAAGTAACTGAATCTTAAAATAATGTGTGTGGGAGTCTATAATGCAAAACTAGTGGGATTTCGAATATTGGTGGTTCTGAAGGGGTTGAAAAGTATTGCATATTGCTTATCTGTAGATCCAACATTTCTAGTATGTTAAATTGAGGCACCTATTATGGGCTATTTTATAACAATCACTCCAAATTGATGAAGGCATACTAAGCCTTGTATGGCCACGGACCTTTCGTTGAGACCAGACAATAATAATCTAGTCTCTCAAGTATGCAAAAAGCATGAGAGAGCATCAGGCTCACTGGCTTAGTGTCAAGTCCTTCTTATAAAAGGTATGACTTAAAATGGAAAGCCTTTGTGACAGTTTATGCAGACTAACTTAATGTGTATAGCCTGTGCAGACAGTTATTTTCCACCTATTCATGAATACACAAGCTTGAATATTTGGCTTTAAACACAGGGGTGCAGAGAGTTCTTTTGCTTAGTCAAATAAATACTTTCCAATATTTAACCAGTTTTAATTTATGAGGAACAGATGGTTTTTCTTCATTAGTAATTGTTTTTCCAGAAGATAAGCCTGTATTAAAATTTGTACAGATTCATGAGCTCTTTTATTCTAAGTAAAGATCTTTGTTGAAACCACTCAATTTTTACAAAAATAAAAGAACCAAGACCTTTTTTTCAAGCCTCCAAAGCCTGTTAGTTTATTATATTCTGTTTTTTACTTAGAGGCAAAGGCTGCCAAACATATTGTTGCACTCTTCCTTGGAAGGAAAATCTGTAAGTGTTCCTAGGATGCAGGCACAACAGAAGTTCATTAAAACGGCCTCTGCTTTTAACTCAGGTAAGATGAAATGGCATCCAGTCAAGATGTCAGAAGCAAGTCCTGAAAACTCGTTTGACTCCACCTGTGACTAAAATTAGGTGTTCAATTTCATGAAAATGAAAGGGGTTTGGTTTTGTTTTGGCCCTAGTGAATGGTTGGATTTTTATGTCTACATCCTTATCCCACTGAAACAGACACCTTACTCCCTGCTATAGGAGCAAGAACAGGAGCTGAAGCCCATCACGTTTCAAATGCCCCTGCCAGAAGCATATTGTTAAGTTCTATTTAAAGTATATTCAGTATTTTGAGTAATGGGAGCAATAGCAGGCAGTTTTAACCCTCGTAACTGATACGCTGGTTTGACAAGGTTTTCACAGCAGAAGTCACTGTTGTATAAGCCTTCACAGATACAGTGCTTTTCTCATTATGGAAACATGTACAGCTTGAGTAGCATTCTCCTTTTATGACATATTCAGAGCTCTCTGCAGTCCTTTATGGTATATTCATACAAATTTGTGGAGGAAGCCCTCTAAGGCACAAGCTTACAAAATACCAGTGTCTGGTTATTGGGGGACTTTGAGCTTTAAATTTTAAAAGTCTAGAATTCAGCGATAACAGCATATTTCCTACTGACAAGATGCCTGCTTTTAGGTACCAGCATCCAAAGTTAGATTTACAGAATTTCCTTGTACTTGATAAAGCTACAGAGTCGCATCTTCTTTTGTTTAGCCACCAGAGTCAGTAACACAGTCATTACGTTGTCAACAAGCTCCTCTGCCATGTGTTGCTGTCTTGTACACAGCGTGTGCAGATTGTCCCAGCGCCTCACCAGAAGCTGCTACATGTCTTTCCTTTTGCGAGCCATGCCCTGGGCAGTGACCTTTCACTTGTGAGTTTCTTTATTCGGGTTACAGACACCTCGGTGTGCAGGTCTGGGAGCGCTGTGTGCCTGCTGCCCGTGCTAACCTCTACCATCAAAGGGCACAAGGAGCGGTCTCGCCCTGGCGTGAGGAGGAGTGTGGCTGCGCTCCAGCTCTGCCTGCTGGGCTCACTCTGGATGTTTTGGGTTGCTGTTTCTGAAGGGACTGACAAACTGCCTGTGTTTCTTGCTTCTCTCTTCACCCAGAGCCCCTGTTTGTTACACTTTACTTTTTCATTTGCTTTGACACCATGGACGTGCTGTAAAATTACCTGGGTTTTACAGGTGTCCTACCTGTCTGTGTTTGTACCAAATCTAGCATTGGAGAGAGGGAATGAGGCAGGGAGGTCAATGAGTGGTTAAGTGTTCTTTCAAACAGGAAAATAATTAAAACAAGCTCTTTGACATTGGAATTCTTTGTGAGAGGCAGAGCACCACGTTCCCAGATGTGATGGCAGAGGCAGGGGCAGGGGTTTTTTTTTGAGTGCCTCTGATTCTTGAAAGAGCTTGTGTTTTATCCCAGAATTTTATAGAATCCTTTTAATGCAGCCTAATGTTTTTTTTACAGATATCATACTGAGAGGAAGTTGTATCCTATTTTACAGATAGAAAGCAAGGCAAATAGAGACCAGTTTTGAACAAGTCATGTGGTATTTTTAAAATAGGGCTAATAAAATGTTCTAAATGATGCCATAAAGAGGAGAGGCATGTTAGACCTCTAAGTATGTAGCTCAACCAGAAAGCTGTGCTACACAAAGCTGTGTGAAGTGTCAAACTACCTTAAGTGTGGCTGATTTCTGGGCACTCACTGAGGCAAATAATTACTCCAGGAAATAACATTTCAGTATCTCGCAATCAGCATTTCTCTGAGTTTACTCCTCGCATCACTCTGCTCCTCTTTCTTCTGGTCTTTCAGAACAGAGTTTGAGAGTTTCTTTTGCAGCTCAAAGGCAAAACTTGTTGCTGCCTTATGTTGTTATTCAGCAGCCCAACAATTCTTACCTGTGAAGAATGCGGGGGTAGGGGACACAAACGTTTTGTTTGTTTTTTTTAATGCAGAGAGACTGATGAAAGATAAATTTGGTGCTCTTTGGTTTGTGTGGGTTTGGTTTCTTCTTTCTCTTTTTGGTTTTTTTGGGGGTGTTTTGGGTTTGTGGGACTTTTTTTAGGTAAAGTTGTGTTTCTTCAAGTATAAAGCTGGGCAGTCCCACATAATTGATGTTGCTATGGCCTGCAGCCAATGTTGGAGGAGTCATCAGTTAGTTTTAACCTGGAGAAGAGCAGAGAGGGACAAAAATCTCTCTCTCCAACAAGATGTAAATATTTGTTTTTTTCTTTTTGTGAAACACGTAGAACAAAGAAAGAGAGAAAGGTCTGGGCCGTGTGGGTGCTGAGTTTGTTAATGCAGTTTGTTCTGCTCTAACACCACTTGGTGCTAGAAGATCAGTATTTGTTATGTAGCTCCAGTTCTGCGTACAGGACATCTGAAAGGCAGCTGAATTACAGCCTTGATTTCCAGCAGGTTCTACGTACCAACATCCCATCCCTTTCTTTGCTGACAGAAGGGAGTCCATGACCAGGAGCTGCAGGAAGCTGTGCAGGTCAGCTCTCCAGTGCCCTCCTCACTGTGCTTGCAAATGGGGTGTGCACCTCCCTGACCTTCTGTGGTCACTCCCTCCTGCCCAGAAAGACAAGCACTGCCTGTGCTTCAAACACAGACTCGACCTGTGGCACTTGTGACAATATGAAGGACGTTAGACTGCCTGTATTTATTGACTTTCCCTACAAAGTCATTTCCCCCTAATACAAAGGTATTAATTACAGATAGAAACATGGTGACTCCAAGGTCGAGAGATGAGAGCATGCAATCTGGAATTTCCATCACAACTGATTATGATTATGCTCCAGCTATTAAAAGTTACAAGGTTGCATTTGTTATGTGGATGCTTGCTTCTAATTAAAGAAAATGCCTATCCTTTAAGAACTCAAGAATAAATAGAATCCAATTTTGATCTTCAACTTAGTTTTTCAATAGCCTTTTCATATGAATGCTGGCTTACTCATTTTCTGTGCTAATGTGGTTTGTGCATTTGTTGGATGAATTAAGGACTGCATTTGCGCTCATTGGATACCTTTAGAGACAAGTTTTACCTGCAGCACAAGATAAAATGAGATTCATAGTCCTGCCTTATTCTTTTCTTTGTCTGTGGTGCATCTCTTTTCCTTATTTACTGTCTGTCTATGTGAAGGTGCTTCAGACAGTTAATCTAGTCAGGTGAATTTAACGTTGATTGCACAAACCAAAATGGACTGTGTGGATATACTCATTCAAGGCTTCTTGAAGTGAGTTACACTGCAGAAATAAAAGCTCCTTGAATTCTGATTCACTTTGCAATGTGAGATTTGCAAGTGTTTCACTTAAAAATAAATTCAAATTACTTTTTCCCAAGTGACTCTTTGCAAACACAAAGGACTTGGTTACCTGTACTCCAACATCTTGATAAAAGAATGAATCCATGCATTTTACTCCTCACCCCAGTACTGATGTCTATTGTAGCAGAAAGATATGCACAATTTCCTATCTAGAAAATATCCTCTGTTTTCACCAATAACCTTGCTGCTTTGTTTGTGTTTCAGTGGTCTCATTTGTACTCTCTGCCTGTCTTCCTTATTGCTCTCCTATTTATGTTTTCATCATTTATTATGGTTTGCTTACAGTGTAGATGGAGTACTATTTCTTGATGGAAGTCCTTTATGATGTTTATTGATGAGACATTTGTGAGAACAGCCTCATTGTGCCCTGTTAGCATTTGTGTTTCATGTTAACGTGCAGCTTTTCAGAGCCTTTCTGTAAGCTGCATAAATGAGACTCCCAGCCGAGAGCAGTTCACATCTGCCTTTCTATTTTAACTAGAGTCAGTGAATATACTGAGGCTTGGATGAATATGTGCATCTGAAGCTGCATTAGTTTAGATGAAGGTTGCAAAGGATTTGTCAGGTGTGTGCTTCCAAAGAGATGCTCACTTATAGCTGTACATATATATCATATTTATGTTATGGGGCAGTCTTCTGTCAGCCACATAGCTTTCAAACAGTTACTTCAGTTACCTTTTTTCCATCCTTGTCAAGGAAAAGATAGAATAGGAGCTTACAGACTCCTGTATAGAGCTGTTCTGCCTGTAAATAAGGGATATATTTTTTTTCAAAGCTAAGGTTGCCTTCAATATACTGGAAGTGGTGTTAGAAGATGCAGAAATAAGGAAGGAAGGTATGATAAGGTACTAGGTGAGGATTCAGAAAATTGTCTCCCATTTCTGGAAAATGGTGTCTTTTATTATCCTAGGCAAGCCAGTCTGGTTTGACACTAGGTATTCTGTGAAAATCTCAGAGCTGAAAGGAAAGGAAAAAAAATTACAGTCATAATAATCTTGAACTGGAATAAGTCTACCTCAAATTCACAAACTTTGCCCCAGGTTGTCTATATCTTCTGTAGTGTATTTTCTTCATGGGCCATCTAGAATGAGACCCACCTGAAAGAAGTGTCATTCTCTGTCTCACTTGGGTGAAGAATAACACCACTTATCTTTCCTTGCCAGTTTTGTTGACTTCAGGCTGTAGCTTTTGATCAATAAATTTGTATGAAACCTTGTAGAAAGAGGTTAGGATCTCATTTGTGACCCCTGAGCAGCCCAGATAGGAAAATTTCCAGCACTGTTATTCATGGAAGAAAACATATAATGTAACAGTTTTTAGACAGCATGTCTGTTTGGTGAACGGAGGGGTCTAGAAGCTGCAACTGAGACGCAAAACAGAGACTGTTATTTGTTGGTCACAGAATGTTCAGTGCTGTACAGCACCCAGCTGAGTCTCCACAGCTCTTCTTCCCCCGTGCCTTTCTGGTTTGAGTTCTTTGGGAGTCCACAGAAATGGTCAAATACATTTTCATTGCACTACCAGTCTGTATCTGTCATGAAATTTCAGCAAACAAAACCACAGCATTTGGCAAACAGACTTTAAAAGCAGAGAAAAAACCAAAGGGTGCAAGTGCCACAATGCAATTTCTGATTTATAGAGGATAAAGCTTTGCATTTTGCAGGCACACACAAGAATTAATATATAAATGGATAAACTGCAGAAAACTGGCTAATGTTATATATAAAAATGAATTTAATGCAAATTTTCAAGCGCTTTGAGCAATTAATTGTGTGCCTGTCTACCCAAAGTTTTGACTGCACAGATAAATGTATTGATTGCAGAACAAATGTGTCCCCCTTCATTCTTTCCCAGTAATGAAAATAGCATTTAGTGACGTGGGAGTTGATTTGTGAGTACCCAAAGCAGTGAGGGCTGAGGTCAGGCCTGCAGTGACAAGCTTTGCTGCCAACTGCTGTCGAGTGGCAATACTGACAGCTTGTAGCATCACTGGAATACCCGTCCTGTGGCTGTTCTGCCAGCATCAGGAACTTCTCACAAAGATGTTTTATATCCGCAGCAGTTGTAGGCACAAACTGGGAAAGAACCCAGGACTTTCACCTGTTGCCATTGCTGCTGTGCTGGCTGATATCAAAGGGCTGTGGTGTTCAGGGAAGAAATCCAAGTTGTAGAAAAGGGAGCATTGCTGCTTGAGTGAGGGAGAACCTATGCTGAAAGAAGAGCATCCATGTTCCAAGAACTTTGTAAGACAAATGAGTACAACCACACCAATATGCCTTGGGCATCTTGTGAGCAATGTTGTACAGTAGGTGTTTATTTCAAGGAGTGCTTCCTCACCAGGAAACCTGGGGCACTGCAGGAAGGAGCACTGAAATTGCTGTACACAGGTCATGCCTGAGCTCAGCCTCCAAGCTGGCCATGAGTGCAGATGTCTCTTTCTTTGGAGGGCTCCTATTGCTTATTTACTTTTATTACTGACAGCTGCTGTCTTTTGCAAGTATGATATCCTGGTCTGATATTCTGGCCAAATTCTAACTATAATCCTTACCGCCTGCTTGACTCAAAATAGCCCATACATTAAAATGTGTCATTTCTCTTCTAACTGAATGTGATGTTTTTAAACAATTTCCATTTTTCACCCCAAATATGGCTCTTTCAGCTTTGGATGTTTCTCTATTTCTAGCTTGTTAAAGTACTTGGAAGGCATTATGCCTTGCATGCATAAAGACAAGCTATTATAAATATTTAGCTAGCTAAAGCATTTGTGATTTTTTAACTTCAAAGTTAGAAGTAAATGGGATACTTGTAATGACTCTTGCATTTTTTACAGAAAGTTATCTAAGTAAATCTTTCACAATAGCTTGGGACTTTTCATGGTGTGCCAAAATACATCCTACCTCAGTACCACTGGGATTCAGGAGTTAGACAAAGTGTCAGAGAGGCTAAAACAAAGACTCATGCCTGGAATATTCCTAAAAGAATCCGACAAGCATCAGTGTTCTGTGACTGAGTGGTGCTGTTTGGAGAGGGTCACCTGGTAATTTAGTTTTCCTTTTTCTTCAGGAAAGGAAAGGTATTCCACTGGAGCCCCTGTTTATGTTTTCCTTTTTCTCAAAGGCTCTGGGCGATCTCTACAAGGTTGTTCAGCCTCTCTAAGCCTTGCTCTTAGGCTATAAAATAGGAGCATTGGTACATCCTTTCCACATGGAAACATTTTCTGGATAAGACTGTGAGGTACTTAGTTCTGGCTCTGCACAATAACTGGATAAATGTTTCTTAATTGTTTGATTAATATCCTGTTAGCACAGTACAACAAGTAACTGAAAGTACATTTTGTCTCTGTTTTAAGAAAATGGAGAATTTTATCTATGAGCAGTATTCTCTTCTTAGCAGTATTTTAACAAAGAAGTTTGAAGAAATCATGGCAAAGAATGTTTGTGATACAGCTAATCTTAGACAAATAGAAGTATTTAAAGAAGGCAAATGTTGAACTCTAAGACAACTATTTGCAAAAGGAGCCTGGTTTCACTCAAAGTAATGGAAACAGCTTACATGAGCTATTTATCAAATGGTTTGCAAGGCTAGGGTTTAAAAAAATTAAATTTTTTAGTCTTTAGCTCAAAAACCTATTGCAGAAATCACTTAGAGAATATTCGAAAATGTGAGAAATGCAAAATGTTCAATAGCAATGCACAACCAAAATGTTTTTTCTAGTGTGTTTATCTCCTGGAGCAGTAGTTCTGTCTAGACGTGACTTTTATCTTGCAGTCAGGCACTAAGAATGGAACCCTGAAAAGGAAAGTGTTCAAGATTGTTTTATTTTAGGATTATGGAGAAGTTCCACTATAAAAGTCTTTCCGGTTTTTCAGACCAGGTTCAGATCATAAGAAATATGTACAGGATAGCACATGCACTGCTCAGTCTTAAAGCCATCCTTGTCTGCCCCTTGGTGCTAAAGGCATCACAAACCACTGCAGAAAGCATTACACATTTCCATCACGTGTTTTTATTTTATTTGGACTGGACTTAAGCTATGTCTAGATGCTCTTTCAGGATGCTGTGGCTCTCATATTTTTCATTGAAACTGACCAGAAGTGATAATTTATATCTTGTAGAGCTGATGACTTAGCACTTCCCGAGTTAGATCTGGAGCCAAGCGCTGCAGTAATTATCCTGCAGCTGATTTCCAACAGACCTTTGAAGGCTCAGTGTGGGGACGGGTGAGGCACAGAGGCAGTGCCGCAGAGCCTCTGGCACAACAGCAAAGGGGGTCACCAGCAGTTCATGCAAACTCCAAATCTCACTGCTGCCCATTCTTTTTCAAAAGAAGCTTCCAGTCTGTGATGGGAGTGACTGGTCTTCCTCTGTAGAAAGCAGATCAAAAGTATAACACACGTATAGTTTGCTGAAAAGATCTGCTAAAGTCTTTGTAACTAAATGCATCACATTTTGCTGCTCCTTCCAAAAACTGACGATCCGTAATCACACTGTTCAACAGCCTGAGGATCTCTAAATCTGCTTTTCACTTAAAAGTTTCACTACTTGATTATTCTTTTAAGCTCAAAAGACAAACTGAGTTGCAAGAAGCAA
Organism: Oxylabes madagascariensis; assembly: GCA_013400675.1. NCBI lineage: Eukaryota > Metazoa > Chordata > Aves > Passeriformes > Timaliidae > Oxylabes > Oxylabes madagascariensis. The sequence continues at coordinate 13,741 of VYZR01086435.1, forward strand.
AGGTGGAAAGCACAAGGGAGTCAAGACAGACTGTCTTTGCTGTTTAAACTCCAGGGGTATATGGACACTGCCTGCTAGGTGTGATGTTTATCTCTGTATAGATTTTACCTAGCCCTTTTGTGCTTGAGAGAGGAGGAAAACAAGGGAGAAGCAGTTTCTAGCCCTACTTGCATACAGGAAATAGTTACCTGCCTTTCTGCCTCTGCTGTTTGCACCATATTTATTCCACAGTAGTTCTGCCAGCTTAATTTGTCCTATAGTTCTCTTTAATAATTTCTTGGGAATGTTATTTCTTTTATAACCTGAGAGCTTTTAAAGTAGGGGTTAAAATAAAACTTTAATCAGGCAGAGTGTAAGCCACTGCCTTCCCCCCTCTTCAAGCCCCTCAGAGTCAGATCCCACAGGGGGTCCATGCCCGCCGGCCTGTGACCCTGTGAGGTCACAGTCACTTCAGGAACAAGGCTTTCCCAGAGCTGGGTGTGACTGCCCAGCACGGCACCGTGACTCGGGGAGCTTTTCTAACCTTCTTAAAAGCTCCAGTCCTTCCAGGACTATTTGAACCTCACCAAGGTCACATACCACAGTGCTGTGGTAGGCAACCAGGTGGGGACATGAGATCGTAACTTGCAATGGCACCTACAAAAACAATGGAGATACACATTAATATAATAAATGATACTGAGAAGGCGTAGAGGAACATCTTCACATATACTCAAGCCAGTAGATGTATATGCATTTTCTGTTTGCTGCAAGACTTGAGATACACTTTGGCAGCCCCTTGGTGTTCCCATCTGTCCACTGGGAATTGAGGTGCATGAAGTGCTTTGAGAAGCCCATAGTGCCTCTCACCTTTGAAGCAGATGTTTCAGAGTGTCAGATGTAATTTCATGCATTTTAAGATAATGCAGGGTCTGGAAATCAAACTGTGATTGAAAAAATCTTGAACTGTCTCCATGGAAGTCTGTATTAAAGTAGTCCTACTCTAAAAATAAGGAAAGAAAAAAAAAGATAAAGAGGAAGCTATGTAATGTTGACATTTCCAAGTCATCTCAGGTGAATATCCCTTTTCTGATGCAGAATTATCTCAGCCAGAATTGAGAAATGAAAGCTGCTGTCACAAAACCCAGCTCTTTTTGGCATATCTAGCAGAACACTCGTCGCTGCCCTCTCACCAATGCATTACCTCACTTCCCCTGCTTCCAGTGTCTGAACACTGCCTATAAAGCCTGGCTTCTACTGATATGTATAGATTGAGTGGCATGCTTGGGCCTTGGTGTAGAACCTCTCTGAAAGAGTACAATTTTTCCAAAGTCTCTCTGTCAGATTTAATGGCTGATTTTCATTGCTGCTTTGTTTTCTTCCACTGGCATAAGCGTCTTAGGATTTTTTAATTTTGTTTGCTTTCAAGTCCGTTCTCCCACCTGGAGTATTTACTTCTGTTTTTCTGATATTCTGAGAAATGCACTGCCTGATTTGTCTGCCATAGTTGACCCTTATTTCCATCCCTCCATGCCAAACACTGACTTTATCTATAATTCCTCTTTTCCTGACCTTTTTCCTCTTTACCTTGGGAAGATCTGGTAACTTGTTAATCTTCACTCCTAGTCTTGTCTGAGCAGTCAAGTAAAGGAAGGGGTAAATCTTTCTTTCCTCTTCATAAAGAGTCTTGGTAGATATTGCGTATACCCAAAGATTGGGTAGAGAGGGTATCTTTTAGTCCTATTCATTCCAGAAGTGTCACATTTTGATTCTCTTGGCAGATATTTCCCTGTGCAAGGATACACTTCTGGAGAAGAAGAAATGCCTGTTTGGCCACTTGGCTAGTCTAACCAAGTTTTCCTCTCATTTGGATTTATTCAGTTGACGTTACCACAGACATCCTTATGTCAGTCGTCTTTGACAGCCCTAATATAGGCAGATTAAAAGACATTAGAGTTCATGCTTTTTGCAAGTTGTGATGATGGTATACTTTGTCTCAGGTCTCTTTCTTACAAATTCTTGAGTAGCTCATTTCCAAAATCATCTCTTTTGCTGACAGACAGGACAGAAAGAACAAATCTGTTTTCTTGGTTCAAGGCCCACCACACAATTTTTTTTCCTGACCCTCATGTTGCAGACCATTTCCTTGTTTCCTTTCTTGGCAGTCTCCTTCCTTGTGGTGTAGCTCCCACAGCTTCTGCTGGCCAGTACCTCTGAAATCTCTCTGGCTCCGAGGCCGTGTCTGCCTGGCTACTGCCTCTGTCTCCCATGCTGGAATGTGAGTGCAGATCCCTCTTTAACTCCTAGGCCACTGCTTGACACGGACACCAAATCCTACCATCTCCTGGTTAGCAAGGCAGCCCCTGAACTCTCTGCAGAGACAGAACTGCTGTTTTCAGTGCTCAGCTGGACTTCTGTACCTGTTCTCTGGCTAACACAGAAGTGTGCTTGTATTTACTAGTGACCTACCCATTATAGCGCTTTACGTCCTTTATTATGGTACTTTAATGACTTCCATCTATCAAAATATAGTTGAGAATTCCTTCTCTTCCATATGTGCTTAGGCTTGACAGGAGGGGGAATATCACGCGCAGGCAATGAGCCCGCCTTGCTTAGTGAGCTGAGTAATTAGTAATTTACAAATTCAGTAAGCAGTAAATGTGCTCTTGACCTTCCACTCGCACCAGCTGCCTGATGAGGCACCCAGCTGACACGTCCAGCTGCCTAATGCCTTTTCCCCGTGCAAAGCCCCCTCCGATGCTCCTCCTTGCTCTGTGCTGGTGTTTCAGAAGGCAGCATGGTACTGCCTACGCTGCATTGTGCTTTCTGATTCATAATAATCCCCTCATCTTCCTATGGAACATTAAACATAATCACGATATTGAAAATGAAGGCGTTGCAGATTTAAAAGTGGGATCTGCTTAACTAAAAATAGCATTAAAGCAAACCCTGTCCTTCTGTACTGAAGGACTGGCTGGTATTTACAGTGCTGTAGAGTCATCAGACTCGAGCATAGGAATAGGAAAGAATGCCAACCAAGAGGGACCAGGAATTATAGGCTTGTTCTGGTTTATTCCAAGATCTGCTCCTCCTTAACTCTGTGACCTTGAGCTTGACACGTGGTGCCCCCAAACCACCATTTATTCTTCTGTAACATAGCTATAAGGCTGGTTTCGCAACTCCTGCATGTGAATGAAAGAATTTGTATTGCAGAGTGCTTCAGGAGCCTTAGACCTGTCCTAGTGATTGGCAGGCAGCTGTTGATATGTTCACTTTTCATTTCCCTGAATTCTAAAAGAAAAAGGTTTTTATAATAGAGAAGTTGAAGTCATTCCTTAGGAAGAAGATGTCTACAGTGCACCTTTCAATTTCCAGCCCCAACTACCATGGTTTCAAGATTCACTTTGGACAGCACGATGCAGTTTGAAGCTACCCTTTAAGTAATGGATGCCAAGGCAGCTACAATGGAAGGAAAACACTGTATTTTCTTATCTTATTCTCATGTGGCTCTCTGTGCTCCAACTTTGCTGGTTTCTTTGATACTTCCATGTGATTCTGTCAAAGTTGTACTGACATTCAAAACAAGACTATATTTATGATAAGAACATTTTACTTCTCATTGACTAAGTCGTATAAAAGATGCGTCTCCTGAACATTTTTCCCTCTTTCTAAAGGATTCACTGTTTTCACTAATGTGTAATTTCAGTGAGGCTGTTACAAATTTAATGTTGAAATGACCTGGTCAAGTGCTAAAAGTATTCTAATATTAAATTAATCTCTCTCCTTAGTCCCTTAATTCTAAAAGCTGAAGCTCCAAGGGAAGCACCAACTGTCACAAGTCTTGCCAATCTGCTTATGCATCTCACTATATCAATTTTCCTTCCCTTCACTCTCCCTATTCTCTGCAGTTGACTCAGGCTTTTTTTCTAGATCTTAAAAACCTATTTAAAACTCTACAGCTTGCCTCCCACACTGTCCTCTCTTATAGTAACAAGCAGCTACAGTCTGTGTTCAGATGTCCTGTGGTCTGCAAGGGTCTGCAAGCTCGTCTGGGTGTGGTACCTGTGTTCAATATGGCAGGACAATCTAAACACCCAACCTTTTCTACGAAATCCAATGAGAAAGTATTGAGCAAGCTAATTACTGCAGGTCTTGTTAGCACTGGTGAGCCAATTAAAACCCTATTCCATTAGATCTCATTCCTCTTTTCATCCTGTAAAGTTACTAAAAGAGCTCAAGAAGAAGTTGTCTTTCCCTTTTAGCAGAAGTAAGCAGTCTTTGATAGACATCCCTGGTTCTTGGGCTCTCAGAATATCAGATACTGGCCCTTGGCTGAGCTTAGGTAAGTCTCTGGATTGATTGTGTTATCTTAAACCACCAAGGTGCCTCTTGCACACTCACCTCTCAGCTTCCAACCGAGACTTAAAGCAGGAGAAAGCTAAAATGTTTGGATATTTCTGCTTTAGGAATTGTGGTGAACAGAATGCAACTTTGGGCAGTCAAAACAGTGTGGAGGATAAGAATTGTGGTAACCGTGTTGTCATGGACAACCCTGCGTTGTGAAGGAATAAAGCTGCTATACTTAACTTTTACCTTATGTAGAGCCAAAAGGAGTTAAGGTCCAGGCAATGCTTTTTGTTGTGACTTGCTGGCTATTATTTTTGGAATGGCTGCCTGAACCTCAAGAAGACAGCATTGTAAACAAGGCTGTGCTTTTCCCTTCTCATTCCTTCTGTCCACATTTAGACATGAAGTGGATGGACTATGGTGATGATAAGTGTTTAGTTTTTTTTGTGTCTATGAAGTTGTCATTTGCAATAAGGTGCTATTGTATTTGTGCTGTCATAAAATTAAAAATTTTGAGAGGTCACATTTCATTTTGGGTTTTCTACTGAGGTTTATCCTGGCTTAGATATTTCTCAGATATCTATTACTGTTGTCATGGCTATAAAATAGAGACAAGGATAAGCAGGCTACAGGAGATATTTTTTGAGCTCAATGGAATTAATATTTTTTTCTCCTATCAGGCTGGA
>VYZR01086436.1:0-24079 GCA_013400675.1 Oxylabes madagascariensis
AAAAAAAAAAAAAGAAAGAGGCAAGTTCCCTGTAGCATCCAAGCTTGTGCTGGGGAAGAAAACACCCAATATCTGAATAATCTTCACAAGTTTCCCAAGATGGGTGTGTAGAAAGCCGGGTTACCTCCATGTAGTTTCTCACTGATTCTGGATTAAATTTGTTTAGCAGCAGAAATGTTATTTTCTTTCTTCACTGCCAGCTCTGCAGCTCAACCTGGAGTAGCAGGTTGAGTTCTCAGCTTCACCTCCCCTTTTCCTTTTGCACTTCTCTAGCAAAGCCAGGAGCATGTTTGATGTTTGAAGGCAGTAAGGGGATTTTCCTAGCACAGGGAATCCTACAGGAGTAGCCAGCAGCTTCTGTCCAAGCCAGCAGCACACTGTCCTAAGGCAGGAGAGAGGCCTGGGAGGATTCAATACTCCCTGGCAGCCTGAGCATGAAGGTTCCAACTTTGGGAATGGTGAGCTGGCATCATCAATCAGCTCAGCTGTAAAGTCAATTGATTTGCCTTTCTTCACAGGCAGTTTTACCCCCAGCAAAAAGTTGAGAAGCTGCTGATATAAAGCTCACTGCACTTCCACCCTGCTCACCAGGAATTTGTACTCCAGGAGCACTGCAAGAGAAACAGGGCACTCACCTGTCCAGGACCAAATAAGAAAAAATGTTTGTTTGCAAGCCAGTGGTTGATTCTGGCTGTGTTCACTCCTGTATAATCCATGGTGGATCCTGGTCTGTCTCCAACCCTGGGCTGGCTTGCAGAGAGGAGGGGAAAAGATTTCAAAATCAACTCTCGTACTGCTCATATGAACATTAAATATCCAAGTGGGGTAAAGCATATGTGGAGTCGCATTTCAGAGCTGACATCCACATTTTCATGCAGTGGCATCAGGAAAAGCACATTTTGCATGACTCAGGGACATTTGTTTCCCATCAGCTGCAGAGGAAATTCTCAGCACTTTCAAGGTGTGAGGGTCCTTCCCATGGGAAAATGGCACAGTGAATCTGGTAGCCAAAAATGAAGTTCTCTTCCTCATTTCTACAGTGACTTTAGTGACAGGGCTTTAATGAAGAGTTTTGACGATATGCAACATTGTTATATGTTGGCTCAACTTTATGGACGTATTGCCTTTCCTCTGCTAACAAGGGAATAGAGATCATCATTTCAGCTGAAAGACATACAAGTGCAGGAAGGCTAAAAATACACAATTTTATGCAGGCATTTTTCTAACCAGGCCCTAAATGTCTTCTTCATAAATCATTTGCTATTATGAAAAGGGTAAGAACTCAGAGTCCGGATGTGGCCATAAATTGAGATACCCAGATTACAGACACAACAACCCCTACATGAGCATAGCACTTAAAGCACATATTCACTTAAAGTGAATACATGGAGGGAAGGAATTCCACATATTGTAAAGTTATACGGTGCAAAAGAATTCTTCAAGGAATACGACATCCTGAGCCTATGACAAGAAAAACCAGGCCAGGCATTAGGGAAAAAGTGAATACATTTCAAGGCCATGCAGAATTAGCAGGATGGTCAATCTGAATAATCCAAGGTGCCTAAATTCAGCCGTGTTCTCCAACAAAGTGGAGTGAGTGTGACTCTGTTGTGTGATCCAGCACCAAGGCGAGGGACTTGGGTTATGGACACCAAAGTCTTCTCCATGGAAGGGTCCTCAGGGAAAGTTCAGAAAAGATTCAAAAGCAGAGAGTTAATTAAAACTTCAGGTCAGCATTCTCAAATCACTGACCATGACTCCTGGGGGGAAAGAGCCATTCCAGTGGTGTGCTCTCCAGGACACTCGGCTCTGTGAACCCCTGTGGATGGGGTTAGTAGATGGGCATTAGTGCAAGGAGTGGCCCACCAGAGCTTCTGCTTTCACCACCTAAAAGTTCCTTGCAACCAGTCCTAGAGTGACTCTTTGCTTTCAGCTGGCCAAGATTTACTCCCAAAGTGTGTTTTCCCAGTGGAGTTGCAGGGCACACTCCTGTTGACACCATCTCCAAGCAGCACACAAGCTGTACCTCCTGAGAAGCCCTCTGGAAGGTGTTTCTTCAAGATGGGCTGGAGGAAATTTGGGTGCAGGAAACAGGGCTGCATGGCTTGGAACTCAGGAGTACAGAAAAAGAGCAACATCCTTCAGCACAAACACAAAGCTTTGTCTGTGAAAAATAGCTTGTCAAGGGAATGTGGAACAGGAGAGCATTTGGGATGGTGTCTGTTAGAAGAAAATAAGAAGACCCTTCTATTTGAGTAGCTAGTTATTGCTAGCACTGGTATCCTTGTAGAATTACTTTTCTTAAACATAGGTCCATGCTCTTGCGAAGATACAGCCCAAGAAGTTTAGTCTGGCATGTGCAAGAACATCTTAGTTATTAGTAGCTACTTTTTGCACAGTTCTCAGAGGTATACTGCGACTTAATAGTAAAAACACGTTTATTGGATCTGAATAAAGCCTTGTGGGCCACTCAGAAGTGGCACAAAACTCAAAGTGTTAGGTCAGTGCCATTTCTGACAAGTCCTTTTGAAGGCAGAATCACAGTTGATTATAGTAATGAACTTTGGTAGAGTGGTTGTCCACGGGCCTGGAAATGTGTATTTCATTCTTCTGCCATTTAGTAATTGAGTCCTAGGCATCAGAACAGTGAACCATGTACTTGGGTGAGTTGGACAACACAGGTTTTCACTGGAGGAGGGTTTGCCACCCAGGATATACCCAAGCTGCAGCACAGAGCATGGATAAGCCAGATACCAACCCTTTTCCTCTCACTGCCGCTTCAGATGTCAATCACATGCAGGCTCCTGATTTACAGCAATTCATGCCATCACTCTAGTGAGCTGGAAGTGAGAATGCCTGTGTGAAGCCCCAGATGCCACGACAGAGTGCAGGACACATGGTGTGAAAGGTGTAGGTGTAGGGCAAGTGGCTGACACCATTGTCCCCTAACAAGCACAGTTTGCACAAAGAGCAAACTGAGCACATGGGCTAAGACTGACAAACTGTTGGTCAGAGATGAGCTGCAGCCCCAGAATTCATCTCTGGGTCCAAGTCTCTTCCACAGCTCAGGAACACTTGGGCCTGGAGTTGTCATTCAGCCTGTTGGAGACAGTCTCACAGATGCTGCGGGACACAATGGTTTCTAGAACCTGATCCAAACACCTACATGAGCACATGGCTCTCCCAGCATCTTCCTCTTTCCCTCCCACTGTCCTGACATGTCCTCATCAACTCACTCCAGTTTGTATTGTGTTTAGAGAAGCTTTGCAAACATTTCTCAGCTTTGCTGGGAATTTATTTCTTCATCCCAGTTTGTCCTGAAGGTGGCATAGGAAATGACATGTTATTCTAGGTTATAAGGAACTACCCATGGCTAAACATTCCCCTCCCTTACCATGGCATTAAGACAAAAAAGAAAGGGAGAAATAAATGCCTCTGAGTCTCAGTTGTGGGTGAGCAACAGAGGGGTGGTTTATTCCTGCTGCTGAACTCTCCTTGTGGTGCAGGGACACCCATCTGAGCTCCATCAGAGGCAGTATGCCACCACTTTCCTCCTCACACCTGATACCATGGGAACTGGGTTATGTGATTTCCAAGGCCACATCAAAAGTTATTGGCAAGATCCCACATGGGGATAAGTCCTCTGAGACCCAGAAGTGCTAGTGAGCAAAAGGAAAAACAGGTTAGAAGCTTTGCAGAGAGTCTTCCACATGTGATAAGATGGGTATTGATGATCACGGGAACGCTGGTGTGGCTCAGGGCAGACCCTGTGCAGACACGTCTCCATTGTGCTCCCAGTGCATTCCAGAGCCACCTCAATTCCTGTCAATGTCTGATTATCCCTCCCTTCCCTTCATAGCTAAAGGAAACATTGAAAATGCCAAGATTTACTTTTGTTTATTCTTTCTTTATCCATCTCTCCCTCTCAGCTAGTAAGTGCTGCACAGCCTCTGTTCTGCCATGTACAGCAGTAGTGTGTGATTAATAAATAACAATGATACGCTTTCAGCCAGAAAATAAACCCCATATGTGTCCTCAAGTATCTCTTTTCTCTTGAAGTATTCATGCAAACATTGGTTCCAGAGACTGTTATAATCCTGTTTACTTGTCAATGCTCAGAGTGAGCATGTAATTACAGTTCCACTGTAAGATACTTAACATGTAATTCAATGGCAAAGAGCTGCCACGTTATTATAGTCTTCTAAGTTTGGATTTATGCCCTGAAATCTAAATTAGTCCCAATAATTTCAGTTCAGAGGAGGATAATTTAATGCAAATATTATCAAGCACACCAAAGAGCAAATTTCACCAACACAAGAAAAAATGCAAGTAAGTAATTTTTAAATTTATTTTAAGCTTGTTTTGCCACCACAGTTTTCTTGGACTTGAATCTCACTGGATAGGCAAAGGGTTTGTGTTTGAGTATGAAGTCAAAGTGAAATTAAAAGTATCAGTGGCAATCAGAAACCTTGGGAATCAGTTCTGTCCTTGAAGACAGACACAAAACCTCTGGCACACGTCTCTTATGGTGATGCCGAAATGCGACCTTGATGTCAGTCCTGACCTAAAAGAAAAGGAAATAAAGGAAATTATGGGCACATCTAGCCTTTGCTCACTCATTCACCATGGTGTAGCTGTCTCTAGGATCTGTCATTATGCTACTGCCTGTCAGGCCATCATCATCAACTACACTAATTGGGCCCTGCCTTTAAAATAATCCATCCTCAGCGCCACAACACTTCGCACTCCTACGGGCCTGTTCATTCAAGACTCTCCAAGGGCTTTACATGTCCCGACTGCTCAAGCAATACAATGTGCCCAAGAATTTGGTCAGAGGCACGAGAGGGGGAGCTGCGTTTGCCACAAGACAGTTACACGCTTGCCTGTGGTCACAGGCTGCTCGAGGAGCAGAGGGGGGACTCCAGCTCCTGGCTGCACTCCTTTTCTGCATGCCCAGCCCCAGGTTTTGTTATGAGCCTCAGTTTCCCATTTCTAGAAGGAACTTCAGTCTTTCAGCCTTTCCAAGGGCAATCTGACACAGCCATGGGACAACTCAAGAGCGAGTTATCTAGAGCCATGGGATTGCCTGGGTCTCCTTCACCACCTTTCTGCAAGGCTGCCCTTCCCAAGCCCCTCCCTGGCTCCTGAAGCTCATTGCCAGCCCTTTCAGTACAAAAATAAGGCAGGCAGTTTTGTTCCAAGGCATGGAGGCCACAGCTAGGCTGGGAGTCCACGAGAGTCGTGCGACCGCGGGCAGAAAGTCCCTGAAGCTCAGAGGAAGGAGAGGGATGTGGCCCCGGAGCACCTGGGACCCCAGGCTGCCAGCAAGGCCAGGTGTGCACCACAGCAGCAGGGGGAGCACGGGCCACGGTGCTGACAGCCCGGGGTCCCCCATACATCAGCTCTTGGGGTCTCGCACGCATCTGCTGGAGGGTTTGAGATTTGCCGTGGGGATCAGTAAGCAGCTGGGCTGCTGGCTCTCCAGCATGCCTGCCAGGTTCAGGCAAGCTGGAGGGGGTGTAACCCCATGGAAATCATGCAGGCACGTGGATGAATGTGCAATATCCTCACCCCTGCATGCACACAAACACATGGGGAGAGGGGAGAGGTGAGTGTAGTGCTTGCTCGGATGCATTTGCAGAAGCACAAGAAGACCCCAGGAGGAGAGATGAGTGAGCAGCAACACAGAAGCCATCACCTGAGAGCCGCCATACACCCCTTGGAAAATGCCTGGCCATTTAGCTCTCCTCTTAGCAACTCTCCACTCTTATTTGGTGAGAGCTCTCTGATGCTCCAGGTTCATACAGCAGTTACATTGTGCCATCTTCTGGTTAAAGGCTGAGGACTCCCTCTCCAGGAGTCCTGCTTCCGTCCAGCACGCAGGGAAAGGTGTTTTCTTATGCCTTCAAGAAGTGAGATCTGGAGATGTCAGGGCAACTCGGGTGCTGTGGTGTAACGTCACCTGCAGAAAGGAACCACAAGCCCAAGGCAGTCTGTGAGGATCACGGGGATGTAGGAGCTGCCAAACACAGCCCTGGTCTGCCAAGCCTGATGTTCTTGCCTCCAGGAGAAATAACATTTGACTGTATCTTTTCAGTGAGAGATTGAGATACCCTTCTACCCATTTGGCTGGCTGTGCGCTTAGGAACCACCTGTCAATGATGAGCAAACCCACAGAAAAGTTAAAAAGAAAGTAGACTCAGCAGGGTCCTCAGAGACAAAACACGTTCAACTCTCTAGAAAGGAAGATCAAAAATGCATGAGGACACATGTTCAGAGCTGCTGCCAATTACTCGTGGATCATGAAAATGGGAATCTGGATGTTCCCAACCCAACCTTTGTTGCAGAAAAATGAAGATACGAAACTGCAGAGAGTTCTTCATGGAGAAATAACTGGTCTGAATGTGCAAGCCTAGACTTGATGCAAAAAAATTAATTGACAAATCCTCTTGTTTTTCAGCAGCACAATTTATAATGTAAATTTTAAAACATGGCTCCTGAAAGAGGAGTAATTTCCAACACTGCCACATCACACCCAACTCTGACCTCACTTGCACCAACATAGCTCACTCTATTTCAACAGCAGCATTTCTCCACCTACCAGGATCGTTTTGCAGAAGTAGGTGTGCAGGACGATGAGTTCAAAAGGAGCTAATTAGGCACACAGACAGACAAATTAGAAACAAAGACTTCACTAAATACTGGTTAAGCAAACACAACTTCAGGGAACATCCATATTAAGGATTGTGATCAGCAGTGCTAGTGTGAGCTGGATGAATTAGGTGCACAGCAGTACCCACCAAAAAGCTGGCACATAATGATATTGCTACAGGAAACAGTATAAAAGGATGAAATCACCTCCTGTTCCAAGAAAGGGAAACAGCCACTACATTTCAGACACTGCAGAGCATGGGACCTGATAGACCTGTGGCTGCATTTGCCATCCTAGTAATATTTAATTATGTTTCTGTAATGAGCTCTGTAAATGTGTTTAGTCTCAAAATGTCTTTTTACGATGTTGTGAGATTTGAAGTTAATCAAGGTCGTTATGAAAGCAGTCTGATGTTACACACAGGTATCAGCCAGTGTCAAGGTACTGTTTTGCGGTTAGCTTAACTGAAGCTGGAGAAGCAGACAGAGATTTTTACAAGATTTACATGACTTCAGCCTGGTCTGCTCACTTATAATCTGCCTACACTTCCTAACATGCAGAGTATCTCCTTGCACAAGTCTGTCATCAGGAGGAGACACGGGAACTTGTCCAGATTTTGAAGTAATTCGGTCGGTCTGTGCCCTCAGTGATTTGGCACATGAGCAATGGGGAGCTTGGATTGCCCCGTGCTGCAGCCCAGCCGTGCGTGAGGTCTCTGGGCATTGCATGGAGAGCAGGAAATGCTTTCTGAGGCCGAGCTCACACTTACATCCAGATCACCAACAGCAGAAGGAGGATTTGGGGTCTGAAGTTGGATGCTTGGTGGGTACAAATGAGAAATGAAGCGCAGAACCGTCTCCCTGCAAGGAGCTTTGAGCTGTGCTAGTGTCTGACCACTGCTGTTATCCAGCCATCTCCCAAGAATAAGTCCCTCTCTACTCATTGCATCATTGCTTGAACACATTGGTAGTAAAAATATGAAGTGCCTTATCTTCCTGCAAGTGTACCAAATACCAGTCCCCCTTAAGTATCAGCTTTTAAACCTTGCAGCATTTTTCTCTGATCATTTCTATGCCTACATTTCTGTGATTGCATAGGCTAAGACAGACTCAAATATTCCATATGGTGTCAGGGCTGTGGGCTTCTGAAATAAGGAATCTAAACATGTAATTATTTTGTTATTTACTGCAACTTTCAAACTTTCTTTGAACTGGTTTATTTTTTTCCACTGAATCTACTTATGAGTTGCTGTTCCTTCATTGCTGCAACAGTTTTCCTCCTCTCCAGTCCAGTTTGGCTCTATCCTCCTACACTTTTGGCATCAAAAGCTGACAGTTAAGGTTTTCTGCCAGGTCCTCAGCACTGTGCATTTTATAGGGTCCCTTGGCCTCGCTCTCCCTTCCTAAGAAACTATCCCATTTCATCCTGTCTCCATTTGCTGCTCTGATTGCGGCTGGAATTTTTGACCCATCCCTCTCTGCAAGTCCCCAAATTACCAGGCCACGGGCATGGTCTTGAAGACCTGAAATAAGAGTCACCTCTACTGCTTACCTCCTTGGCACCCTGCTGGTCCCAGGGGAGCTCACCAACAGCAACAGCTCTCTGCTCTGGAAATATACAGTCTGAGCAAGGGTATTTTTACCCAGTTTCTAGATAGTGCAATATCAAATACCTCGATGAATCCCAAGTACGTCATGGGTGCGCTAGATTCACTGTCTCTACCAAATCAGGAAGGCAATTATACATTGTTTTTGGCATGATTTGGTTTTAAAGTGTCCATGTTGTCTGCCAGCCATTGGATACTTTCCTGCCAGTTGTTGCACAAACTCCTTAAACAGACTGTGAAGTCTGGAGGCTTCCCCAAAACAAACAAGCTAATTACACAGCGGATGCCAAGACCTGATTTCACCATCTTCTCAAAGGCAGGTGCCATATTTGTTTGCTGCCAGTCTTCAGATGTCTTTGACCTGGAGGTTCACTGACTTAATTTTTTCTGGCAGCTCTTTTCTCACTAGATGCATGATCCTTTCATGTTGTCCAATTCCCACTGGCATCAGAGAGAATTTTGACTGATCTAGGGCTAGAGGACACAGCCCTGGCTTTTTTTAGCTCCCCTAGGTGCATTGCATCTCTTGATTTATGTGAGAAATGGTTACTTTGCCTTGGTGGGGAAACAAAAACACCCAAGTGTGAAAAGACAAGGCGACTGAAGACACAATGGTCATGTCGTTCCTGAAATGTTTGTCTCACTTCAGAAACAACACTCTGCACTCAGACAAGTGATAAGTGGGGACATAGAATAAGCCAAAATAAACCCCCTTATCTTAAAAAAAATTCAGCTTCCTAAAGCCAACCTGGATCTGATCTGTGTGAACAACAAGAGAAAGTGCAAGAATGCTGAGATATTTCTTAAAATAATATTACCACAGGACCCAACAAAATGTAAACTCTGCTCACAGAACAAAAGTTGTTTGCAATTAGCACTGACACGATGCCCATGAGAGGTCAGATGGAGAGCAGAGCACTCACCCTTCTATGTCTTGCACTTTTAATTTGCAAACATAGGCAACGATCCTGTTGGGAGATACCTTGGCTGGACATCAAACACCAAGTGGTTCTCATTGTCTCTGAACTTCCCTTTAAAAGCAACGGGACTCCTCCCAGCACGTAAGGAGGCTTTGGTTAAAATCTGTGTATTAGACTGAATTCACCAACTCCACTGAGGCGAGAAGGATGACTCCAGAGTGTGGCACTGGTTGAGGGGCTTCTTTACAAGCCCTGGCTCTATGAAAAACTTCTTGGGTTAAATTAAAATTTTTTAAAGTGATTTTTGAGATATTCTATGTGAATGATTATAAATCGCTCTTGGACACCAAGTCAAGCCCTCAGGTGGTCTAAAGAGGAGTATCACAGAAACCTCAATAAGGTGACTGAGTGTATGGCAGGGAAGATGTTCCACACCATGCCTTGAAATCATTCCTCCTTACTCCCCTGATCCAGCATCATGGATGTCAACCAGAGGCATTTGTCTTCCTTGCACAGTGCAAACCCCTCCAGCATCAGACACAAACGTGTCTGCCCCAATCCTCTCCCCACATACAGCCCATGGATCAGCCCTGGGCTGGGACTTCTCTTCCTCTCTCCTGCCTCACTAGGAATCATCACTTAAGATCCGCTTTTCTTGCCTGTTGTGCAGTTTTCTTTCCTTTATGCACAAAATATAAATGTAAGGGGGCACCCACATACATGTTTAGGTGCTTCTACACCGGACTGCATGTACAGGCTACGTCTTTCTCTTTTAGTTAACATAATCTGTCAGGAAAATAAAAAGGGGACGCAAAGGATGTCATGTCATGAAAATGTTGTTATCCACATGGTGCTGGTAGTTGACAAACTGACACCTCCATATGATAAGCACAGGGCTTTGGATGTGCCCAATGGGACGAGAGTTCAGTGCAATCCCACAGGAGTCACATCCATCAATGAGCTCAGACCTAGAAAATTCTCTTGCTTTGCCAAGTATTTTGCAGAGGGAGAAGATTTTCTCCTGGGACACTGTTTCCCAGCAGGACAGAGGTAAAATGGGACTTGAGTTGTGCCCCTAAAGCTCATGTCCAACTTGTATGCGTGCTGGAAGAAGTCCAGCTTCACAATCAAACCATCCACGAGGGGAGGGCACAGATGGAGCATCCTCGGGGAAAGACTGTTTGTCCTTTTTCGCCTGGCAGAGAATCTCTCAGCACAGTTTCAATCACACAACACACTCAGCAGTGCTGTGGACTGAATTGTTGCTCCTCAGGGGTCTGTCTGCCAAGAAAACTGAGGAATGACTCATGTAGTGGCATTCCGAGTGAGGGGAGGGAAGGACCCAGAGGTGAAAAATGATTCGAAGGCGCAGAGGTTGAATTCCACGGGAGGACAGGTCAGTCCCACACACGATGCAGGAAAATGCCCTTGCAGCGCATTAGGGGGATGGAGCAGAAATGCATCCTTCTCTTAAGGCAGAGACAGCATTGCCATGAAGAGGCAAGTGATACACATCTGATCCACCATGAACCAGAATATCCAGAGGGTATGGATAGTCCAAGGCTGAACCAGATCGTTGGAAAGAAGACTGGTGGCAACCTGAAGCGAGGGCTGGAATTTTTTGATGGATTTCTTCCTAAATTACAGGAAAGACTCAGTGGGAACATTCAAGAAATGGGCCAAGATGGGCTTTCCTCAGTCAGAGGTGGAAAATTCATTAGACCCACGTCATGTTGGCTCCACTGTGACCCATGCAATATCTGTGTTGGAGAGAACCAGATGTGTTCCAATGATATTTCTGGGAGATGCACTCGATGATCCCTTGAAAACAGGCTGCACAAAGGGGAGAATACATCCCCTTTGCTTCCAGAAACATTTGCTTTACATACATTACTTTACCCGTAAAAACTCCCCCCCACACCATTTACAGAGCCCAAGTGGCCCATCTTTTGCATTTCTTGCTGCTTTTACAAATCACATGTAAAAAAACTGTACCTTCTTTCACATGCACTGTTCAAAGGAGAGAGTTAAGCAAGGGAATATGGAAGACTGTTATAAATCCTGTTATAAAACCAGTTATAAAACCAGTTATAAAACCAGTGGCTCCTTGTTACATCCCTGTCCTCTGCTTTCTTGCACATCTTTGTCCATTTAAGTCCCTCCCTGCTTATGTACCACCCTCCTGCAACCCAGGCTGGGCATCTCACAGGAGGCAATGACACTTTGGGGGCCAGGAAGGGCCGTGTCAATTTTACAGAAAAATGGGTAAGTTGTGGAGAAATCATTCCCAAAGAGGCAGTTTTGCCTTGAAACTAACATGGAATACATGGCTGTGCTTATGGGACACCTGACACTGCCAAAAGGAGATTGGAGTGGGAAAACAAACCCTCGGCTTGCTGCCAGCACCGAGCGTGTCCAACTGCTGCACTGGAGAGACCCCACCAGCTATGGAAAACTGGGTTCAGCTCTCTCATTGCTGGTGGGTGTCAAGAAAATCTAGAGGGGCAGGTCCAGGGCTGAGCGGCAGCCAAGCACAGCCCCTCTGGGTGCAGGGCTGTGGTGCCGAGGTTGGGGCTGGCTCCTGGGCTCGCTAAAGCAAGGATGGGGTTTGATTTTGGCAGGGGTGGAGGGGCTGCTGAGCTGTGGCGTCATGGCCAGCTGCTGAGACGATGTCTGGGCCCAGGCACTGATTAGAAACTATCCCAGACGGAGCAGGGCGAGGGCAGGGGGGGAGAGTGAGTGATGGATTAACCCGTTTTGAGTCACACTCTTTATGAAGAGCGGGTTGCTTTCTGCTCCAACACTGAGTTACGCTAACAGGCATTGCTGAGACGGGGCCTGAGTGAGATTTATTTATCTTGAATCCCTTTAAACATTTCAACACCCCATGGCTGCGCACCCAGCAAGCCTGTGAAACCACATGCCTCACAGTTCCTACCCTCTCCCTGCTATTCCGTCCTGGCTGTTTCATTCCTTTCTTGCTGCAAGCAAGATTCCTTGTCAAAATTAAAACTTAAGGCACAGGAGGCATGCGCTTGGCTTTACCCTGTGTCCACCTGGTGGGACCTGGTCCTGCCTGGGGGTGGTGGGACCTCTCATCAGCACATAATCACTGCTAAAAGACCCCGTGGCCTCCTCTTTTTTTTTTTTTCAAAGTCCAAGGCAATACGGATACTAGGGAGCAGCACAGCATGGGACACTCCTTTGAAATGGTGTTAACTTTGGAGTGCCTCGTGCTGCACACAGGGCGTGCCTTGAGAAGAGCTCCTGCATCTGCAATCCATCACCCACAGACCTGGCCAGGGAGCTGAGGCTCTACAGCCCATTTTTTAACTTTGCCATCCTCTGACTAACGAAACACAGTGGGAATGGTTTATGGGCTGGCACTGAATGGCACAGGAGCCCCAGCACCCTTGTTTCCATCCAGCACCTTTGTTTGAAGGGTGCACTGGAGCCATCTGTACTCCCTGTGGGAACAGGGACCTGTTAGATATGCATAAACTGCTCCATCCACTTCAGTGAGTTGCAAAATGGAAAAGGACAACAGCTTTTTTAAAGATTTTTTGCAAAATTAACAACCAAAGCACAGAGATTGGCCCTACCCTTGCACTTACTGAACTGATTCTTCTTGCTTTGAGCCTGAATTGAAGGGCATGAGGTTCAGCCCTACTATTCTAAGCTGCCTAAACATCTTCTCCCCACCTCCAAAAACATGATATTCACTACCCACCAGGGCAAGAATTCCTTGGGAGCAGAAGTGAACATTTCAGGCTCCTTCCTCCCAAGAATCCTCAGTACCTTCACCAGACTCTCTTGCCACACCAGCTGATAAATTCTGTGCTTTGCTGTCTTGTTGTTTCTACCATTTCAACATACTAACACCATTTAGAACAATTTCATCCAAAGATCACAAAGTGCTTTACAAGGTTTAGTTAATTAAGCCACTGAAGTATTATTACATCTCTCTTATGGAGGAGAAAGTCAAGCAAAGATGTTAAATGACTTGCCAAACGTAATATGAGTCAGTAGCTAAGTTGGGAAAAGAACCCAGGAGTCCTGACTCTTAACCCATGGCTGTAAACCATTTTTCTCTATAAAACAGAAATTAGGCAAGCAGAAGGGTGGCAGCACAGCTTTTCCTTTATTTGAGCTGCCTTACAATTAGGACAGCAATAGAAATTCTTGATCTTGAAACTTGGAACATTTGTTTGAAATTGACTGTGTGGATATTTTGGGGCACTTGCTGCCTTTTGAAGTTCTCACATCATGGTCATATTGGAAGAAACTACTGTGATAGCAGGAGTTATGGGCTTGTTGCAGGAATGAGTGCTGTGTTATCTGGGAAGTGAGAGCAGATCATTGAAACATCACTTCTAAACAGTCTGACAAATTTATGACATATTCCTGCTAACTAAAGGCGAAAAATCCACCAGAACAAGTTACTGTTTGTTCTCCCTATTACTAAAGAGGAAAAGAAGGGAACATAAAGGTGAATTCTCTCACAAAAAAAGGACTCTTCCGTCAGCCCAGCCCAGCCAGAGGAACTGCTCCAAGTCTAAAGATAAACACAGCGATAGCAAGGGCATTTCCACAAGGAGGCCAAAGAATTCGAAAGAGGAAGGAGTAACTGGGACCCCAATGAGCCATTTGCCTGTATCCTGCTGTCCATAAGTTTTATAAATTATGGGAAAAAAAATGCTGTGCATAACTGAAAGCTGCCCCTAGACACCAATAATTTGTCTGACCTGCATTTAGACGACCAATCCGCTCAGCTCTAACTACACTTGGCAGCCTCGTGCCGGTCGTATTTTTACATGGATGAACTGTTCTTCAACAATTTCCTCCAGTGTGCTCGCAGCACAAACAGGCTTTTCTTTGCAAGCAGGTATGTGTGCCTTCTTTTTCCAGTTATTTCTTTTCTCACACACGTGATTCATGTGGCCATTTGAGAAGAAAAAACACCCAGCCCCCGCGCTCTTTCCTCCTAACCAGCTACAAGCCCTGCTGCAGTTTTATGGGACAGTGATGGAGGTTTGCTTAGGTTTGGACTCTCCCGGTTTAGGAGGCAACAGCATCACATTTTTCTTCCATTTCTCCAAGTCCTATTTCTATCTTTTCCTAACATTTGCCTGCAGTATCATGGTTTATTACTCGAGAAACTTACAGTGATAATGAAAGCCAGTACTTACAATTTCAAAATTCCCATTGCTTTCTGGGGTGATCCTGAGGCTGAATTAGACATCCGGAAAAAATCACTGTGGAGAAGGAGAGATAGGAAAGCTGTGCCGTCACCTCTTTAAATCCAGAACTTTCGTCCTATGCATTTGCTCCTCGTGGCCAAACCTTTAGTCTCTTGGATCTATGAGATAGAAGATGTGGTGGGAAAAGCATAAAGGAAAGAAAGCAGATGGCAAGGGCACTGTCAGACACACACAGATATATAAATAATACATATATTTGCTCTTTCTGTGAAGGAATCCATCATAAGCACCAAATGCCCCATGACCTCAGGGTGTAAGTGCAGGATTTAGGGCCTTGTAGGAACGTACCCTTGCTCTTTATTTAACACCAAGTGGGATTGTGCCTGTCTGAAACCAGCACATCCAGTGGTTTCCCGCAGACATTTTGATGATGGATTGCTGGCATCACTTGTTTTCTTTTGAAGGCAATTCATTTATCAGAGACAATTACTCAACTGATAAGTTCAGTGTGTTCAGCTGCTCGTGGCTACACAGCAGCTACAGGCCAATAAATATGAGCTGCAATTAGCTTGATTAATGATTTCAGATCACTAAACTGCAGCTTTGTTTAAGATAAAGCTCTAGGAAGCTTTTCTGCTGAATCTGGCAAGTTTGCTGGCGTTGGTGACACTACCTTCATTGTAAGCACCCCAAGCCCAGCAGCTCCTTCAGTCTGACTTCGAGATAAAGCGAGTTCCAGTCCTCGGGACCTCTGAAGAGCTCAGCAGGTGTTTGGTGGGGGAAGTACGGAGACAGGGAGCCCCCTCCCATCTGCCACATTGCAAAGTGCTAAGGAAATTGTTTCCAAATGTCCCTTAATTTAGAAGTTTACTCCCTCCCCTACCTCACCCCAGCCTCCTGTTTCACTGCTCTGGGCTGCTGACCTTCACCTCTTCTGCCATCCTTCAGAGTCCCGATGCCGAGCCAGCCGTGGGTGTCTTGGGGAGTGGGGCAAGGGAAGCAGAGCAATGCAGAGCAGGTTTTAGGAGCACTCCATGTGCTTTAACTGCTGGTGCTGCAGTGGGTCTTGCAGAGCACTGAGTGTGCTGGCAGCAGTCCCTCCAGGTGGGGTGGCATTTGCCTTTTGTTCATTTTCGGGCTGGAAAGAACACGAGTGTGAGCACATGTGTGCAGATACGTGCACCTACACGCTCTTCCCTTGCTGCCCTCTGCTAAAGGAACCAACGTCACTGATTCCTGTGCCACAAGCCCAGACTGGTAAGGATTGTGCTTGTGGAGCAGCAGTTTCAGAGTTACAGGCTCCAAGCCATGAAATGAGCTGGGGTTCACCCCACTCTACCCAGCATGTTTTACACAGACCCAGTCCCACCTCTCACTCCTCCCAGCAAAGGCATTTCCGGGCTGAGGAACTTCTGGGCAGAAACCCATGGAGATCTGATTTCAGTGGTCTAGGAAATGATGCATTTGGCATTTGGCTTTGGATGGACATCAGGTGAGATTCAAACCTTCAGACATTCCAGTTATAACATAGGCACTTGCCTCAACCAGCTCACTCAGAGGTTGGAAGGGGGGTGTCCTCTCTGAATTCGGGGGAGAAATACAAATCATTTGGTGCTAGAAGGAACCTGCTGTTTCTGGGCTCAGGGTGACACCAGGCACAGGGACAGGGCTGCAGTCCCAGCCCTTTCTCCAGTTTAGGTGCTAAATTATCTCTGCAGCTCTTTCTTCCCAAGCTGAGAGTCTCAGGTCTCCTTCCAAGGAATAAATGTTGGGAGAAGGCACCCACCACTAGAGCAAGGGTCCTGCAGCTGCAGTGTAAAAGTTGCTTGTGCAGTGCAAGATTTTGGGTTCAGTTCCCACATCAGGATGGGAAAAACAGTGCAACAACTGCTGCATTTCACCTCCACGTCTTCAATCTGATCTTTATGTGGGCATGAAGAGCAAGGAGAGTGATGGAGCAACCACAACCACGAGGAGGAGGAGGAAGAGAAATCNAGGCACACAGGTCTGTGTACTCAAGGATGTGGATGGGCTCATCTTTCAGACAAGCCTGAAGCCAGGAAGGATCTAATGAAGCCTCCTGGAGGAACCTGAGGACCATCACTCACCTGCTGACCTGAAGGGCTGAGCCTCTTTTCCTTGATGACAGGAAAAGACAAGAACAGGAAAGGAGGAATTGTTGATCCAGAGATTTGATAGAGTCCCCACAATCATCTGACCTTTATTACAGGAAAAAAAGAGATTTTGGTGTGATTTTTTTGTAACCTATGGCTGCTTGATTACATCATGAAAGGGAAATATTCCCATCAGAAATGTCACCTATAGCTTGGGGATTGGTTCAGATGGAACCTCATCAAAATTTTTCACACTTTTAGCATGCGTCTGGGTTCTTGGGGTACCAACGGGCCAGCGTCACCCCAAGGAAAAGGTTGGCAAATTTGAAATCAATAGACAAGCAGACTTGAGAATAAGATTAAATGCTGGGTTAAGGCTTTATGATTCTCAAAACTTTTCAAGATTTCTTATCCCATTTCTGAGGAATTTTCATGGCAATCCTACAGTTTTAATCACATCATCAGGTTCTTACTGGAGTACAGCTGTTTTCAAGTTTATGTTGAGCATATATATCCCCTCCAGTAAGGAAAACCCAGAGATCTGAGACAAGAGTGCTCAGAAAGTGGCCAAGAGATGAATAAAGCCAAATCAATATAAATTACACATGGCCATATCTGGGCTTGGCTGTACCAGAGTAATTTCCAGCTGATCAGCGTTGCTCTCCCTGTCCTCAGAACTGCAAAGCTAAGGGTGGTCTCTTCATCTGGGCACAAACAACACCTGAAGTAAGAAAAAGATGGACTAAGTGGAAGGATGAGACAAAAAGAGAAGGAAGGCTTCACCAAGATGAAAGCCGGGACTGGTGACAAACTGGAGGAGAAAATTTCTGAGCCAATTTCCACAGCTTGGTTTCTACAAAAACACAGTTTTGGCACATGCACTATATTCCAACCAGGATTTTAGCAGGATGATGACAACAATCCCCTCTGAGAAGAGAGTTATGACAACACATACCTCACTGGCTGGAGCATAATGAGGACCCAGATGAAATTGCAGAAGTGACATTATAGGGTACCAAACCAGGTCACTGGGGAGGTCTCAGCCCATGGTGGAGAAGGACCAGGCCATGGCCCAAGTCCAGGTCATACTCTCAAATGCAACCCACACCAAACCCCACAACTCCAATGGCAGAGGGGATGGTTTGGCTCAGCATGGAGGGGAACATGGCGTAACAAGAGCAGGGAAGACCATGAACTGCACCATGACCACACCGAGAGGAAAATCAGCAGAATGGAAAGGAAGAATCCACCAGAAGCCCTCCATGAGGAATTCTCTCCTGAAAGAAAGGCTGAAGGGTTGTTAAGGGATTGACGAGGTTTTTGCTGTTTTGGCCTGGACTCTGGGAGAGGCCAGACCCCAGAAATGTGAAGGTCTAGCCTGTGATTTGGGTTTGAAGTACAGCGCATGACAGCTTCAGTCCAGCTCTCCCTCTAAGTACTGAAAGGCCTCAATGAGGTTCCCCTTGAGCCTTCTCTTTTCCAGGCTGGACACCCCCAGCTCTCTCAGCCTGTCTCCATAGGGGAGATGCTCCAGCCCCATCAGCATCCTCATGGCCTCCTCTGGATTTCCTCCAACAGGTCCACACCTGTCACCCACGCAGCCTTTCTAAGGAGAAATNTCAGAGGTTGGAAGGGGGGTGTCCTCTCTGAATTCGGGGGAGAAATACAAATCATTTGGTGCTAGAAGGAACCTGCTGTTTCTGGGCTCAGGGTGACACCAGGCACAGGGACAGGGCTGCAGTCCCAGCCCTTTCTCCAGTTTAGGTGCTAAATTATCTCTGCAGCTCTTTCTTCCCAAGCTGAGAGTCTCAGGTCTCCTTCCAAGGAATAAATGTTGGGAGAAGGCACCCACCACTAGAGCAAGGGTCCTGCAGCTGCAGTGTAAAAGTTGCTTGTGCAGTGCAAGATTTTGGGTTCAGTTCCCACATCAGGATGGGAAAAACAGTGCAACAACTGCTGCATTTCACCTCCACGTCTTCAATCTGATCTTGATGTGGGCATGAAGAGCAAGAAGGAGAGTGATGGAGCAACCACAACCACGAGGAGGAGGAGGAAGAGAAATCTTACTTGCTCACTCCATTTTCAGGGCCCTTCACCCACCACTAGAGCAAGGGTCCTGCAGCTGCAGTGTAAAAGTTGCTCTCAATGAAAGAAAAAAATGAAAACAAACCCATCCCAAACTGTAGGCACACAGGTCTCAGTGTAAAAGTTGCTTGTGCAGTGCAAGATGTTCGGTTCAGTTCCCACATCAGGATGGAATTGCTTTCTTCCATACCAGCAAGAGCAAGGGTCCTGCAGCTGCAGTGTAAAAGTTGCTCTCAATGAAAGAAAAAAATGAAAACAAACCCATCCCAAACTGTAGGCACACAGGTCTCAGTGTAAAAGTTGCTTGTGCAGTGCAAGATGTTCGGTTCAGTTCCCACATCAGGATGGAATTGCTTTCTTCCATACCAGCAAGAGCAAGGGTCCTGCAGCTGCAGTGTAAAAGTTGCTCTCAATGAAAGAAAAAAATGAAAACAAACCCATCCCAAACTGTAGGCACACAGGTCTCAGTGTAAAAGTTGCTTGTGCAGTGCAAGATGTTCGGTTCAGTTCCCACATCAGGATGGAATTGCTTTCTTCCATACCAGCAAGAGCAAGGGTCCTGCAGCTGCAGTGTAAAAGTTGCTCTCAATGAAAGAAAAAAATGAAAACAAACCCATCCCAAACTGTAGGCACACAGGTCTCAGTGTAAAAGTTGCTTGTGCAGTGCAAGATGTTCGGTTCAGTTCCCACATCAGGATGGAATTGCTTTCTTCCATACCAGCAAGAGCAAGGGTCCTGCAGCTGCAGTGTAAAAGTTGCTCTCAATGAAAGAAAAAAATGAAAACAAACCCATCCCAAACTGTAGGCACACAGGTCTCAGTGTAAAAGTTGCTTGTGCAGTGCAAGATGTTCGGTTCAGTTCCCACATCAGGATGGAATTGCTTTCTTCCATACCAGCAAGAGCAAGGGTCCTGCAGCTGCAGTGTAAAAGTTGCTCTCAATGAAAGAAAAAAATGAAAACAAACCCATCCCAAACTGTAGGCACACAGGTCTCAGTGTAAAAGTTGCTTGTGCAGTGCAAGATGTTCGGTTCAGTTCCCACATCAGGATGGAATTGCTTTCTTCCATACCAGCAAGAGCAAGGGTCCTGCAGCTGCAGTGTAAAAGTTGCTCTCAATGAAAGAAAAAAATGAAAACAAACCCATCCCAAACTGTAGGCACACAGGTCTCAGTGTAAAAGTTGCTTGTGCAGTGCAAGATGTTCGGTTCAGTTCCCACATCAGGATGGAATTGCTTTCTTCCATACCAGCAAGAGCAAGGGTCCTGCAGCTGCAGTGTAAAAGTTGCTCTCAATGAAAGAAAAAAATGAAAACAAACCCATCCCAAACTGTAGGCACACAGGTCTCAGTGTAAAAGTTGCTTGTGCAGTGCAAGATGTTCGGTTCAGTTCCCACATCAGGATGGAATTGCTTTCTTCCATACCAGCAAGAGCAAGGGTCCTGCAGCTGCAGTGTAAAAGTTGCTCTCAATGAAAGAAAAAAATGAAAACAAACCCATCCCAAACTGTAGGCACACAGGTCTCAGTGTAAAAGTTGCTTGTGCAGTGCAAGATGTTCGGTTCAGTTCCCACATCAGGATGGAATTGCTTTCTTCCATACCAGCAAGAGCAAGGGTCCTGCAGCTGCAGTGTAAAAGTTGCTTGTGCAGTGCAAGATGTTCGGTTCAGTTCCCACATCAGGATGGAATTGCTTTCTTCCATACCAGCAAGAGCAAGGGTCCTGCAGCTGCAGTGTAAAAGTTGCTCTCAATGAAAGAAAAAAATGAAAACAAACCCATCCCAAACTGTAGGCACACAGGTCTGTGAGTGCAACAACTGCTGCATTTCACCTCCACGTCTTCAATCTGATCTTGATGTGGGCATGAAGAGCAAGAAGGAGAGTGATGGAGCAACCACAACCACGAGGAGGAGGAGGAAGAGAAATCTTACTTGCTCACTCCATTTTCAGGGCCCTTCACACATTACACGTGACACTTCAGAGGAAAATATGCTGCAGCTCTTAATTTAATGCCCCTCTCATTTCTCAATTTCACCTCAAAAATCCATTTAAAATATAGCATAAATATTTGGAAGTCAATACCTTTCCCTGGGATATTTCCTCACAAATGACAGGTAACAGGTGTATTTTATTAGCTCAATTGGAATTGCTTTCTTCCATACCAGCAATCCATTTGTCAGCCACAGCCAAACACTGACCTCTTTACCAGATGTCTCCAGGGGCTCAATGAAAGAAAAAAATGAAAACAAACCCATCCCAAACTGTAGGCACACAGGTCTGTGTACTCAAGGATGTGGATGGGCTCATCTTTCAGACAAGCCTGAAGCCAGGAAGGATCTAATGAAGCCTCCTGGAGGAACCTGAGGACCATCACTCACCTGCTGNGAAAAAATTTCTGAGCCAATTTCCACAGCTTGGTTTCTACAAAAACACAGTTTTGGCACATGCACTATACTCCAACCAGGATTTTAGCAGGATGATGACAACAATCCCCTCTGAGAAGAGAGTTATGACAACAGGTACCTCACTGGCTGGAGCATAATGAGGACCCAGATGAAATTGCAGAAGTGACATTATAGGGTACCAAACCAGGTCACTGGGGAGGTCTCAGCCCATGGTGGAGAAGGACCAGGCCATGGCCCAAGTCCAGGTCATACTCTCAAATGCAACCCACACCAAACCCCACAACTCCAATGGCAGAGGGGATGGTTTGGCTCAGCATGGAGGGGAAGATGGTGTAACAAGAGCTGGGAAGACCATGAACTGCACCATGACCACACCGAGAGGAAAATCAGCAGAATGGAAAGGAAGAGTCCACCAGAAGCCCTCCATGAGGAATTCTCTCCTGAAGGAAAGGCTGAAGGGTTGTTAAGGGATTGACGAGGTTTTTGCTGTTTTGGCCTGGACTCTGGGAGAGGCCAGACCCCAGAAATGTGAAGGTCTAGCCTGTGATTTGGGTTTGAAGTACAGCGCATGACAGCTTCAGTCCAGCTCTCCCTCTAAGTACTGAAAGGCCTCAATGAGGTTCCCCTTGAGCCTTCTCTTTTCCAGGCTGGACACCCCCAGCTCTCTCAGCCTGTCTCCATAGGGGAGATGCTCCAGCCCCATCAGCATCCTCATGGCCTCCTCTGGATTTCCTCCAACAGGTCCACACCTGTCACCCACGCAGCCTTTCTAAGGAGAAATGTTTTGTATACATATCAAGACCTTTCCCACACTTTAAGCATCAACAAATGGTTTGTTTTCATATTTTCATGGAGAAGGAGAGAGTTGACTGACCGTTGACCTGGCCAGTGGGCCAGAGAGATGGCAACTCTCACCTCCAATCCATGGATCCCTCTGGAATTCTATAAAATGTGAAAGATGTAAATAAAGTTTCTGTTTTCCAGCACAACTCAGCGTGTGGGAGCAGTTCTTTCCCTTCCACACACATCCTTCTTATTTTGGGGACCCCTGTACTCCAGGTGGGGTCTCACAAGGAAAAGATGTGGAGAATCACCTCCTTCGACCTGCTGGCCACACTTCTTTTGAAGCAGCCCAGGATGCAGTCGCCTCTCTGAGCCGCATTTCAACAACCCACAGGGAAGCACACAACAGGGGGATAACAAATGGCCACAACTATTTTTTACCAAGCAAGCAGGAGCGGGGGTGGGAGCCTCCCAGCCCCTACGCTGGGCAGGGGGGTTTATTTAATCTGTCCCACTCTGCCGACCCCCGGATCATTTCCTCCTCCAACAGCTGCAGCCGTGGGGGACAGCAGAGCACGGAGACACACAGCTGTCCCCTCCGATCCCCACACACCCCTGTCAAGGCTTGCTGGATCTGGCTCTGGGACCAGCTCTCCTCAAACCCCATTCCTCGTGAGCTGTTCAGGACAATTTGCGAATTTTCTTTTTTTTTTCNACTTGCTCACTCCATTTTCAGGGCCCTTCACACATTACACGTGACACTTCAGAGGAAAATATGCTGCAGCTCTTAATTTAATGCCCCTCTCATTTCTCAATTTCACCTCAAAAATCCATTTAAAATATAGCATAAATATTTGGAAGTCAATACCTTTCCCTGGGATATTTCCTCACAAATGACAGGTAACAGGTGTATTTTATTAGCTCAATTGGAATTGCTTTCTTCCATACCAGCAATCCATTTGTCAGCCACAGCCAAACACTGACCTCTTTACCAGATGTCTCCAGGGGCTCAATGAAAGAAAAAAATGAAAACAAACCCATCCCAAACTGTAGGCACACAGGTCTGTGTACTCAAGGATGTGGATGGGCTCATCTTTCAGACAAGCCTGAAGCCAGGAAGGATCTAATGAAGCCTCCTGGAGGAACCTGAGGACCATCACTCACCTGCTGACCTGAAGGGCTGAGCCTCTTTTCCTTGATGACAGGAAAAGACAAGAACAGGAAAGGAGGAATTGTTGATCCAGAGATTTGATAGAGTCCCCACAATCATCTGACCTTTATTACAGGAAAAAAAGAGATTTTGGTGTGATTTTTTTGTAACCTATGGCTGCTTGATTACATCATGAAAGGGAAATATTCCCATCAGAAATGTCACCTATAGCTTGGGGATTGGTTCAGATGGAACCTCATCAAAATTTTTCACACTTTTAGCATGCGTCTGGGTTCTTGGGGTACCAACGGGCCAGCGTCACCCCAAGGAAAAGGTTGGCAAATTTGAAATCAATAGACAAGCAGACTTGAGAATAAGATTAAATGCTGGGTTAAGGCTTTATGATTCTCAAAACTTTTCAAGATTTCTTATCCCATTTCTGAGGAATTTTCATGGCAATCCTACAGTTTTAATCACATCATCAGGTTCTTACTGGAGTACAGCTGTTTTCAAGTTTATGTTGAGCATATATATCCCCTCCAGTAAGGAAAACCCAGAGATCTGAGACAAGAGTGCTCAGAAAGTGGCCAAGAGATGAATAAAGCCAAATCAATATAAATTACACATGGCCATATCCTGGGCTTGGCTGTACCAGAGTAATTTCCAGCTGATCAGCGTTGCTCTCCCTGTCCTCAGAACTGCAAAGCTAAGGGTGGTCTCTTCATCTGGGCACAAACAACACCTGAAGTAAGAAAAAGATGGACTAAGTGGAAGGATGAGACAAAAAGAGAAGGAAGGCTTCACCAAGATGAAAGCCGGGACTAGTGACAAACTGGAGGAAAAAATTTCTGAGCCAATTTCCACAGCTTGGTTTCTACAAAAACACAGTTTTGGCACATGCACTATACTCCAACCAGGATTTTAGCAGGATGATGACAACAATCCCCTCTGAGAAGAGAGTTATGACAACACATACCTCACTGGCTGGAGCATAATGAGGACCCAGATGAAATTGCAGAAGTGACATTATAGGGTACCAAACCAGGTCACTGGGGAGGTCTCAGCCCACAGTGGAGAAGGACCAGGCCATGGCCCGAGTCCAGGTCATGCTCTCAAATGCAACCCACACCAAACCCCACAACTCCAATGGCAGAGGGGATGGTTTGG